>JAXCGZ010010375.1:5000-22500 GCA_037179515.1 Halocaridina rubra | reverse complement strand
CCAACCTCACTCGTGGCTTCATTTTAGCATTTAATTCAATTCCCAATCTCATTCGGGCCATGAAATAACCAAAATAACACATTATATATGTGAAAACATGAATCATTTTTTATCCCGACTGGGACTCGAACCTAGGACTTACAATTACTAAGTCAAGGCGCTACCACTACACCACAGAAGGTTAAAAGGAACCCAACCTTATAGCTTATATCTGCTATACTTAGGAATGAACGCATTCTAACTGAATGCCACTATGTTCATATTACAGATTCCCCAACCTCACTCGTGGCTTCATTTTAGCATTTAATTCAATTCCCAATCTCATTCGGGCCATGAAATAACCAAATAACACATTATATATGTGAAAACATGAATCATTTTTTACCCCGACTGGGACTCGAACCTAGGACTTACAATTACTAAGTCAAGGCGCTACCACTACACCACAGAAAGTTAAAAGGAACCCAACCTTATAGCTTATATCTGCTATACTTAGTAATGAACGCATTGAGTTAGAATGCGTTCATTCCTAAGTATAGCAGGTATAAGCTATAAGGTTGGGTTCCTTTTAACCTTCTGTGGTGTAGTGGTAGCGCCTTGACTTAGTAATTGTAAGTCCTAGGTTCGAGTCCCAGTCAGGGTAAAAAAAATGATTCATGTTTTCACATATATAATGTGTTATTTGGTTATTTCATGGCCCGAATGAGATTGGGAATTGAATTAAATTCTAAAATGAAGCCACGAGTGAGGTTGGGGAATCTGTAATATGAGCATAGTGGCAATCATTTAGAATGCGTTCATTCCTAAGTATAGCAGATATAAGCTATAAGGTTGGGTTCCTTTTATCCTTCTGTGGTGTAGTGGTAGCGCCTTGACTTAGTAATTGTAAGTCCTAGGTTCGAGTCCCAGTCGGGGTAATAAATGATTCATGTTTTCACATATATAATGTGTTATTTGGTTATATACATATATATATGCATATACATATACATATACACATATATACATACATACATATACATACATATACATATATATACATAAAAATACATATACATACATATATATATATATATATATATATATATATATATATATATATATATATATATATATATATATATATATATATATATATATATATATATATATATGAATCATTTTTTACCCCGACCGGGTCTCGAACCTAGGACTTATAATTACTAAGTCAAGGCGCTACCAACTACACACCACAGAAATTATAAAAGGAATCCAACCTTATAGCTTATATCTGCTATACTTAGGGATGAACGCATTCTAACTGAATGAAACTATGTTCATATTACAGATTCCCCAACCTCACTCGTGGCTTCATTTTAGCATTTAATTCAATTCCCAATCTCATTCGGGTCATACGATAAATAAGCAAGCACATTACATATGTGAAAACATGAATCATTTTTTACCCCGACCAGGTCTCGAACCTAGGACTTATAATTACTAAGTCAAGGCGCTACCAACTACACACCACAGAAGGTATAAAATGAATCCAAATTATAGCTTATATCTGCTATACTTAGGGATGAACGCATTCTAACTGAATGCCACTATGTTTATATTACAGATTCCCCAACCTCACTCGTGGCTTCATTTTAGCATTTAATTCAATTCCCAATCTCATTCGGGTCATACAATAACCAAGCAAGCACATTACATATGTGAAAACATGAATCATTTTTTCCCCGACTGGGTCTCGAAACTAGGACTTATAATTACTAAGTCAAGGCACTACCAACTACACACCACAGAAGGTATAAAAGGAATCCAACCTTATAGCTTATATCTGCTATACTTAGGGATGAACGCATTCTAACTGAATGCCACTATGTTCATATTACAGATTCCCCAACCTCACTCGTGGCTTCATTTTTGCAAAATGATTAAAAAATGATTCATGTTTTCACATATGTAATGTGCTTGCTTGGTTATTGTATGACCCGAATGAGATTGGGAATTGAATTAAATGCTAAAATGAAGCCACGAGTGAGGTTGGGGAATCTGTAATATGAACATAGTGGCATTCAGTTAGAATGCGTTCATTCCTAAGTATAGCAGATATAAGCTATAAGGTTGGGTTCCTTTTAACCTTCTGTGGTGTAGTGGTAGCGCCTTGACTTAGTAATTGTAAGTCCTAGGTTCGAGTCCCAGTCGGGGTAAAAAATGATTCATGTTTTCACATATATAATGTGTTATTTGGTTATTTCATGGCCCGAATGAGATTGGGAATTGAATTAAATGCTAAAATGAAGCCACGAGAGAGGTTGGGGAATCTGTAATATGAACATAGTGGCATTCAGTTAGAATGCGTTCATTCCTAAGTATAGCAGATATAAGCTATAAGGTTGGGTTCCTTTTAACCTTCTGTGGTATAGTGGTAGCGCCTTGACTTAGTAATTGCAAGTCCTAGGTTCGAGTCCCAGTCGGGGTAAAAAATTATTCATGTTTTCACATATATAATGTGTTATTTGGTTATTTCATGGCCCGAATGAGATTGGGAATTGAATTAAATGCTAAAATGAAGCCACGAGTGAGGCTGGGGAATCTGTAATATGAACATAGTGGCATTCAGTTAGAATGCGTTCATTCCTAAGTATAGCAGATATAAGCTATAAGGTTGGGTTTCTTTTAACCTTCTGTGGTGTAGTGGTAGCGCCTTGACTTAGTAATTGTAAGTCCTAGGTTCGAGTCCCAGTCGGGGTAAAAACTGATTCATGTTTTCACATATATAATGTGTTATTTGGTTATTTCACGGCCCGAATGAGATTGGGAATTGAATTAAATGCTAAAATGAAACCACGAGTGAGGTTGGGGAATCTGTAATATGAACATAGTGGCATTCAGTTAGAATGCGTTCATTCCTAAGTATAGCAGATATAAGCTATAAGGTTGGGTTCCTTTTAACCTTCTGTGGTGTAGTGGTAGCGCCTTGACTTAGTAATTGTAAGTCCTAGGTTCGAGTCCCAGTCGGGGTAAAAAATGATTCATGTTTTCACATATATAATGTGTTATTTGGTTATTTCATGGCCCGAATGAGATTGGGAATTGAATTAAATGCTAAAATGAAGCCACGAGTGAGGTTGGGGAATCTGTAATATGAACATAGTGGCATTTAGTTAGAATGCGTTCATTCCTAAGTATAGCAGATATAAGCTATAAGGTTGGGTTCCTTTTAACCTTCTGTGGTATAGTGGTAGCGCCTTGACTTAGTAATTGCAAGTCCTAGGTTCGAGTCCCAGTCGGGGTAAAAAATTATTCATGTTTTCACATATATAATGTGTTATTTGGTTATTTCATGGCTCGAATGAGATTGGGAATTGAATTAAATGCTAAAATGAAGCCACG
Organism: Halocaridina rubra; assembly: GCA_037179515.1. Taxonomy (NCBI): domain Eukaryota; kingdom Metazoa; phylum Arthropoda; class Malacostraca; order Decapoda; family Atyidae; genus Halocaridina; species Halocaridina rubra. The sequence goes on along the minus strand of JAXCGZ010010375.1, from coordinate 19,119 downwards.
AGTGAGGTTGGGGAATCTGTAATATGAACATAGTGGCATTCAGTTAGAATGCGTTCATTCCTAAGTATAGCAGATATAAGCTATAAGGTTGGGTTTCTTTTAACCTTCTGTGGTGTAGTGGTAGCGCCTTGACTTAGTAATTGTAAGTCCTAGGTTCGAGTCCCAGTCGGGGTAAAAACTGATTCATGTTTTCACATATATAATGTGTTATTTGGTTATTTCACGGCCCGAATGAGATTGGGAATTGAATTAAATGCTAAAATGAAGCCACGAGTGAGGTTGGGGAATCTGTAATATGAACATAGTGGCATTCAGTTAGAATGCGTTCATTCCTAAGTATAGCAGATATAAGCTATAAGGTTGGGTTCCTTTTAACCTTCTGTGGTGTAGTGGTAGCGCCTTGACTTAGTAATTGTAAGTCCTAGGTTCGAGTCCCAGTCGGGGTAAAAAATGATTCATGTTTTCACATATATAATGTGTTATTTGGTTATTTCATGGCCCGAATGAGATTGGGAATTGAATTAAATGCTAAAATGAAGCCACGAGTGAGGTTGGGGAATCTGTAATATGAACATAGTGGCATTCAGTTAGAATGCGTTCATTCCTAAGTATAGCAGATATAAGCTATAAGGTTGGGTTCCTTTTAATCTTCTGTGGTGTAGTGGTAGCGCCTTGACTTAGTAATTGTAAGTCCTAGGTTCGAGTCCCAGTCGGGGTAAAAAATGATTCATGTTTTCACATATATAATGTGTTATTTGGTTATTTCATGGCCCGAATGAGATTGGGAATTGAATTAAATGCTAAAATGAAGCCACGAGTGAGGTTGGGGAATCTGTAATATGAACATAGTGGCATTCAGTTAGAATGCGTTCATTCCTAAGTATAGCAGTTATAAGCTATAAGGTTGGGTTCCTTTTAACCTTCTGTGGTGTAGTGGTAGCGCCTTGACTTAGTAATTGTAAGTCCTAGGTTCGAGTCCCAGTCGGGGTAAAAAATGATTCATGTTTTCACATATATAATGTGTTATTTGGTTATTTCATGGCCCGAATGAGATTGGGAATTGAATTAAATACTAAAATGAAGCCACGAGTGAGGTTGGGGAATCTGTAATATGAACATAGTGGCATTCAGTTAGAATGCGTTCATTCCTAAGTATAGCAGATATAAGCTATAAGGTTGGGTTCCTTTTAACCTTCTGTAGTGTAGTGGTAGCGCCTTGACTTAGTAATTGTAAGTCCTAGGTTCGAGTCCCAGTCGGGGTAAAAAATGATTCATGTTTTCACATATATAATGTGTTATTTGTTTATTTCATGGCCCGAATGAGATTGGGAATTGAATTAAATGCTAAAATGAAGCCACGAGTGAGGTTGGGGAATCTATAATATGAACATAGTGGCATTCAGTTAGAATGTGTTCATTCCTAAGTATAGCAGATATAAGCTATAAGGTTGGGTTCCTTTTAACCTTCTGTGGTGTAGTGGTAGCGCCTTGACTTAGTAATTGTAAGTCCTAGGTTCGAGTCCCAGTCGGGGTAAAAAATTATTCATGTTTTCACATATATAATGTGTTATTTGGTTATTTCATGGCCCGAATGAGATTGGGAATTGAATTAAATGCTAAAATGAAGCCACGAGTGAGGTTGGGGAATCTGTAATATGAACATAGTGGCATTCAGTTAGAATGCGTTCATTCCTAAGTATAGCAGATATAAGCTATAAGGTTGGGTTTCTTTTAACCTTCTGTGGTGTAGTGGTAGCGCCTTGACCTAGTAATTGTAAGTCCTAGGTTCGAGTCCCAGTCGGGGTAAAAAATGATTCATGTTTTCACATATATAATGTGTTATTTGGTTATTTCATGGCCCGAATGAGATTGGGAATTGAATTAAATGCTAAAATGAAGCCACGAGTGAGGTTGGGGAATCTGTAATATGAACATAGTGGCATTCAGTTAGAATGCGTTCATTCCTAAGTATAGCAGATATAAGCTATAAGGTTGGGTTCCTTTTAACCTTCTGTGGTGTAGTTGTAGTGCCTTGACTTAGTAATTTTAAGTCCTAGGTTCGAGTCCCAGTCGGGGTAAAAAATGATTCATGTTTTCACATATATAATGTGTTATTTGGTTATTTCATGGCCCGAATGAGATTGGGAATTGAATTAAATACTAAAATGAAGCCACGAGTGAGGTTGGGGAATCTGTAATATGAACATAGTGGCATTCAGTTAGAATGCGTTCATTCCTAAGTATAGCAGATATAAGCTATAAGGTTGGGTTCCTTTTAACCTTCTGTGGTGTAGTGGTAGCGCCTTGACTTAGTAATTGTAAGTCCTAGGTTCGAGTCCCAGTCGGGGTAAAAAATGATTCATGTTTTCACATATATAATGTGTTATTTGGTTATTTCATGGCCCGAATGAGATTGGGAATTGAATTAAATGCTAAAATGAAGCCACGAGTGAGGCTGGGGAATCTGTAATATGAACATAGTGGCATTCAGTTAGAATGCGTTCATTCCTACGTATAGCAGATATAAGCTATAAGGTTGGGTTTCTTTTAACCTTCTGTGGTGTAGTGGTAGCGCCTTGACTTAGTAATTGTAAGTCCTAGGTTCGAGTCCCAGTCGGGGTAAAAACTGATTCATGTTTTCACATATATAATGTGTTATTTGGTTATTTCACGGCCCGAATGAGATTGGGAATTGAATTAAATGCTAAAATGAAACCACGAGTGAGGTTGGGGAATCTGTAATATGAACATAGTGGCATTCAGTTAGAATGCGTTCATTCCTAAGTATAGCAGATATAAGCTATAAGGTTGGGTTCCTTTTAACCTTCTGTGGTGTAGTGGTAGCGCCTTGACTTAGTAATTGTAAGTCCTAGGTTCGAGTCCAAGTCGGGGTAAAAAATGATTCATGTTTTCACATATATAATGTGTTATTTGGTTATTTCATGGCCCGAATGAGATTGGGAATTGAATTAAATGCTAAAATGAAGCCACGAGTGAGGTTGGGGAATCTGTAATATGAACATAGTGGCATTTAGTTAGAATGCGTTCATTCCTAAGTATAGCAGATATAAGCTATAAGGTTGGGTTCCTTTTAACCTTCTGTGGTATAGTGGTAGCGCCTTGACTTAGTAATTGCAAGTCCTAGGTTCGAGTCCCAGTCGGGGTAAAAAATTATTCATGTTTTCACATATATAATGTGTTATTTGGTTATTTCATGGCCCGAATGAGATTGGGAATTGAATTAAATGCTAAAATGAAGCCACGAGTGAGGTTGGGGAATCTGTAATATGAACATAGTGGCATTCAGTTAGAATGCGTTCATTCCTAAGTATAGCAGATATAAGCTATAAGGTTGGGTTTCTTTTAACCTTCTGTGGTGTAGTGGTAGCGCCTTGACTTAGTAATTGTAAGTCCTAGGTTCGAGTCCCAGTCGGGGTAAAAACTGATTCATGTTTTCACATATATAATGTGTTATTTGGTTATTTCACGGCCCGAATGAGATTGGGAATTGAATTAAATGCTAAAATGAAGCCACGAGTGAGGTTGGGGAATCTGTAATATGAACATAGTGGCATTCAGTTAGAATGCGTTCATTCCTAAGTATAGCAGATATAAGCTATAAGGTTGGGTTCCTTTTAACCTTCTGTGGTGTAGTGGTAGCGCCTTGACTTAGTAATTGTAAGTCCTAGGTTCGAGTCCCAGTCGGGGTAAAAAATGATTCATGTTTTCACATATATAATGTGTTATTTGGTTATTTCATGGCCCGAATGAGATTGGGAATTGAATTAAATGCTAAAATGAAGCCACGAGTGAGGTTGGGGAATCTGTAATATGAACATAGTGGCATTCAGTTAGAATGCGTTCATTCCTAAGTATAGCAGATATAAGCTATAAGGTTGGGTTCCTTTTAATCTTCTGTGGTGTAGTGGTAGCGCCTTGACTTAGTAATTGTAAGTCCTAGGTTCGAGTCCCAGTCGGGGTAAAAAATGATTCATGTTTTCACATATATAATGTGTTATTTGGTTATTTCATGGCCCGAATGAGATTGGGAATTGAATTAAATGCTAAAATGAAGCCACGAGTGAGGTTGGGGAATCTGTAATATGAACATAGTGGCATTCAGTTAGAATGCGTTCATTCCTAAGTATAGCAGTTATAAGCTATAAGGTTGGGTTCCTTTTAACCTTCTGTGGTGTAGTGGTAGCGCCTTGACTTAGTAATTGTAAGTCCTAGGTTCGAGTCCCAGTCGGGGTAAAAAATGATTCATGTTTTCACATATATAATGTGTTATTTGGTTATTTCATGGCCCGAATGAGATTGGGAATTGAATTAAATACTAAAATGAAGCCACGAGTGAGGTTGGGGAATCTGTAATATGAACATAGTGGCATTCAGTTAGAATGCGTTCATTCCTAAGTATAGCAGATATAAGCTATAAGGTTGGGTTCCTTTTAACCTTCTGTAGTGTAGTGGTAGCGCCTTGACTTAGTAATTGTAAGTCCTAGGTTCGAGTCCCAGTCGGGGTAAAAAATGATTCATGTTTTCACATATATAATGTGTTATTTGTTTATTTCATGGCCCGAATGAGATTGGGAATTGAATTAAATGCTAAAATGAAGCCACGAGTGAGGTTGGGGAATCTGTAATATGAACATAGTGGCATTCAGTTAGAATGTGTTCATTCCTAAGTATAGCAGATATAAGCTATAAGGTTGGGTTCCTTTTAACCTTCTGTGGTGTAGTGGTAGCGCCTTGACTTAGTAATTGTAAGTCCTAGGTTCGAGTCCCAGTCGGGGTAAAAAATTATTCATGTTTTCACATATATAATGTGTTATTTGGTTATTTCATGGCCCGAATGAGATTGGGAATTGAATTAAATGCTAAAATGAAGCCACGAGTGAGGTTGGGGAATCTGTAATATGAACATAGTGGCATTCAGTTAGAATGCGTTCATTCCTAAGTATAGCAGATATAAGCTATAAGGTTGGGTTCCTTTTAATCTTCTGTGGTGTAGTGGTAGCGCCTTGACTTAGTAATTGTAAGTCCTAGGTTCGAGTCCCAGTCGGGGTAAAAAATGATTCATGTTTTCACATATATAATGTGTTATTTGGTTATTTCATGGCCCGAATGAGATTGGGAATTGAATTAAATGCTAAAATGAAGCCACGAGTGAGGTTGGGGAATCTGTAATATGAACATAGTGGCATTCAGTTAGAATGCGTTCATTCCTAAGTATAGCAGTTATAAGCTATAAGGTTGGGTTCCTTTTAACCTTCTGTGGTGTAGTGGTAGCGCCTTGACTTAGTAATTGTAAGTCCTAGGTTCGAGTCCCAGTCGGGGTAAAAAATGATTCATGTTTTCACATATATAATGTGTTATTTGGTTATTTCATGGCCCGAATGAGATTGGGAATTGAATTAAATACTAAAATGAAGCCACGAGTGAGGTTGGGGAATCTGTAATATGAACATAGTGGCATTCAGTTAGAATGCGTTCATTCCTAAGTATAGCAGATATAAGCTATAAGGTTGGGTTCCTTTTAACCTTCTGTAGTGTAGTGGTAGCGCCTTGACTTAGTAATTGTAAGTCCTAGGTTCGAGTCCCAGTCGGGGTAAAAAATGATTCATGTTTTCACATATATAATGTGTTATTTGTTTATTTCATGGCCCGAATGAGATTGGGAATTGAATTAAATGCTAAAATGAAGCCACGAGTGAGGTTGGGGAATCTGTAATATGAACATAGTGGCATTCAGTTAGAATGCGTTCATTCCTAAGTATAGCAGATATAAGCTATAAGGTTGGGTTCCTTTTAATCTTCTGTGGTGTAGTGGTAGCGCCTTGACTTAGTAATTGTAAGTCCTAGGTTCGAGTCCCAGTCGGGGTAAAAAATGATTCATGTTTTCACATATATAATGTGTTATTTGGTTATTTCATGGCCCGAATGAGATTGGGAATTGAATTAAATGCTAAAATGAAGCCACGAGTGAGGTTGGGGAATCTGTAATATGAACATAGTGGCATTCAGTTAGAATGCGTTCATTCCTAAGTATAGCAGTTATAAGCTATAAGGTTGGGTTCCTTTTAACCTTCTGTGGTGTAGTGGTAGCGCCTTGACTTAGTAATTGTAAGTCCTAGGTTCGAGTCCCAGTCGGGGTAAAAAATGATTCATGTTTTCACATATATAATGTGTTATTTGGTTATTTCATGGCCCGAATGAGATTGGGAATTGAATTAAATACTAAAATGAAGCCACGAGTGAGGTTGGGGAATCTGTAATATGAACATAGTGGCATTCAGTTAGAATGCGTTCATTCCTAAGTATAGCAGATATAAGCTATAAGGTTGGGTTCCTTTTAACCTTCTGTAGTGTAGTGGTAGCGCCTTGACTTAGTAATTGTAAGTCCTAGGTTCGAGTCCCAGTCGGGGTAAAAAATGATTCATGTTTTCACATATATAATGTGTTATTTGTTTATTTCATGGCCCGAATGAGATTGGGAATTGAATTAAATGCTAAAATGAAGCCACGAGTGAGGTTGGGGAATCTGTAATATGAACATAGTGGCATTCAGTTAGAATGTGTTCATTCCTAAGTATAGCAGATATAAGCTATAAGGTTGGGTTCCTTTTAACCTTCTGTGGTGTAGTGGTAGCGCCTTGACTTAGTAATTGTAAGTCCTAGGTTCGAGTCCCAGTCGGGGTAAAAAATTATTCATGTTTTCACATATATAATGTGTTATTTGGTTATTTCATGGCCCGAATGAGATTGGGAATTGAATTAAATGCTAAAATGAAGCCACGAGTGAGGTTGGGGAATCTGTAATATGAACATAGTGGCATTCAGTTAGAATGCGTTCATTCCTAAGTATAGCAGATATAAGCTATAAGGTTGGGTTTCTTTTAACCTTCTGTGGTGTAGTGGTAGCGCCTTGACCTAGTAATTGTAAGTCCTAGGTTCGAGTCCCAGTCGGGGTAAAAAATGATTCATGTTTTCACATATATAATGTGTTATTTGGTTATTTCATGGCCCGAATGAGATTGGGAATTGAATTAAATGCTAAAATGAAGCCACGAGTGAGGTTGGGGAATCTGTAATATGAACATAGTGGCATTCAGTTAGAATGCGTTCATTCCTAAGTATAGCAGATATAAGCTATAAGGTTGGGTTCCTTTTAACCTTCTGTGGTGTAGTTGTAGCGCCTTGACTTAGTAATTTTAAGTCCTAGGTTCGAGTCCCAGTCGGGGTAAAAAATGATTCATGTTTTCACATATATAATGTGTTATTTGGTTATTTCATGGCCCGAATGAGATTGGGAATTGAATTAAATACTAAAATGAAGCCACGAGTGAGGTTGGGGAATCTGTAATATGAACATAGTGGCATTCAGTTAGAATGCGTTCATTCCTAAGTATAGCAGATATAAGCTATAAGGTTGGGTTCCTTTTAACCTTCTGTGGTGTAGTGGTAGCGCCTTGACTTAGTAATTGTAAGTCCTAATTTCGAGTCCCAGTCGGGGTAAAAAATGATTCATGTTTTCACATATATAATGTGTTATTTGGTTATTTCATGGCCCGAATGAGATTGGGAATTGAATTAAATGCTAAAATGAAGCCACGAGTGAGGTTGGGGAATCTGTAATATGAACATAGTGGCATTCAGTTAGAATGCGTTCATTCCTAAGTATAGCAGATATAAGCTATAAGGTTGGGTTCCTTTTAACCTTCTGTGGTGTAGTGGTAGCGCCTTGACTTAGTAATTGTAAGTCCTAGGTTCGAGTCCCAGTCGGGGTAAAAAATGATTCATGTTTTCACATATATAATGTGTTATTTGGTTATTTCATGGCCCGAATGAGATTGGGAATTGAATTAAATGCTAAAATGAAGCCACGAGTAAGGTTGGGGAATCTGTAATATGAACATAGTGGCATTCAGTTAGAATGCGTTCATTCCTAAGTATAGCAGATATAAGCTATAAGGTTGGGTTCCTTTTAACCTTCTGTGGTTTAGTGGTAGCGCCTTGACTTAGTAATTGTAAGTCCTAGGTTCGAGTCCCAGTCGGGGTAAAAAATGATTCATGTTTTCACATATATAATGTTTATTTGGTTATTTCATGGCCCGAATGAGATTGGGAATTGAATTAAATGCTAAAATGAAGCCACGAGTGAGGTTGGGGAATCTGTAATATGAACATAGTGGCATTCAGTTAGAATGCGTTCATTCCTAAGTATAGCAGATATAAGCTATAAGGTTGGGTTCCTTTTAACCTTCTGTGGTGTAGTGGTAGCGCCTTGACTTAGTAATTGTAAGTCCTAGGTTCGAGTCCCAGTCGGGGTAAAAAATGATTCATGTTTTCACATATATAATGTGTTATTTGGTTATTTCATGGCCCGAATGAGATTGGGAATTGAATTAAATGCTAAAATGAAGCCACGAGTGAGGTTGGGGAATCTGTAATATGAACATAGTGGCATTCAGTTAGAATGCGTTCATTCCTAAGTATAGCAGATATAAGCTATAAGGTTGGGTTCCTTTTAATCTTCTGTGGTGTAGTGGTAGCGCCTTGACTTAGTAATTGTAAGTCCTAGGTTCGAGTCCCAGTCGGAGTAAAAAATGATTCATGTTTTCACATATATAATGTGTTATTTGGTTATTTCATGGCCCGAATGAGATTGGGAATTGAATTAAATGCTAAAATGAAGCCACGAGTGAGGTTGGGGAATCTGTAATATGAACATAGTGGCATTCAGTTAGAATGCGTTCATTCCTAAGTATAGCAGTTATAAGCTATAAGGTTGGGTTCCTTTTAACCTTCTGTGGTGTAGTGGTAGCGCCTTGACTTAGTAATTGTAAGTCCTAGGTTCGAGTCCCAGTCGGGGTAAAAAATGATTCATGTTTTCACATATATAATGTGTTATTTGGTTATTTCATGGCCCGAATGAGATTGGGAATTGAATTAAATACTAAAATGAAGCCACGAGTGAGGTTGGGGAATCTGTAATATGAACATAGTGGCATTCAGTTAGAATGCGTTCATTCCTAAGTATAGCAGATATAAGCTATAAGGTTGGGTTCCTTTTAACCTTCTGTAGTGTAGTGGTAGCGCCTTGACTTAGTAATTGTAAGTCCTAGGTTCGAGTCCCAGTCGGGGTAAAAAATGATTCATGTTTTCACATATATAATGTGTTATTTGTTTATTTCATGGCCCGAATGAGATTGGGAATTGAATTAAATGCTAAAATGAAGCCACGAGTGAGGTTGGGGAATCTGTAATATGAACATAGTGGCATTCAGTTAGAATGTGTTCATTCCTAAGTATAGCAGATATAAGCTATAAGGTTGGGTTCCTTTTAACCTTCTGTGGTGTAGTGGTAGCGCCTTGACTTAGTAATTGTAAGTCCTAGGTTCGAGTCCCAGTCGGGGTAAAAAATGATTCATGTTTTCACATATATAATGTGTTATTTGGTTATTTCATGGCCCGAATGAGATTGGGAATTGAATTAAATGCTAAAATGAAGCCACGAGTGAGGTTGGGGAATCTGTAATATGAACATAGTGGCATTCAGTTAGAATGCGTTCATTCCTAAGTATAGCAGATATAAGCTATAAGGTTGGGTTTCTTTTAACCTTCTGTGGTGTAGTGGTAGCGCCTTGACCTAGTAATTGTAAGTCCTAGGTTCGAGTCCCAGTCGGGGTAAAAAATGATTCATGTTTTCACATATATAATGTGTTATTTGGTTATTTCATGGCCCGAATGAGATTGGGAATTGAATTAAATGCTAAAATGAAGCCACGAGTGAGGTTGGGGAATCTGTAATATGAACATAGTGGCATTCAGTTAGAATGCGTTCATTCCTAAGTATAGCAGATATAAGCTATAAGGTTGGGTTCCTTTTAACCTTCTGTGGTGTAGTTGTAGCGCCTTGACTTAGTAATTTTAAGTCCTAGGTTCGAGTCCCAGTCGGGGTAAAAAATGATTCATGTTTTCACATATATAATGTGTTATTTGGTTATTTCATGGCCCGAATGAGATTGGGAATTGAATTAAATACTAAAATGAAGCCACGAGTGAGGTTGGGGAATCTGTAATATGAACATAGTGGCATTCAGTTAGAATGCGTTCATTCCTAAGTATAGCAGATATAAGCTATAAGGTTGGGTTCCTTTTAACCTTCTGTGGTGTAGTGGTAGCGCCTTGACTTAGTAATTGTAAGTCCTAATTTCGAGTCCCAGTCGGGGTAAAAAATGATTCATGTTTTCACATATATAATGTGTTATTTGGTTATTTCATGGCCCGAATGAGATTGGGAATTGAATTAAATGCTAAAATGAAGCCACGAGTGAGGTTGGGGAATCTGTAATATGAACATAGTGGCATTCAGTTAGAATGCGTTCATTCCTAAGTATAGCAGATATAAGCTATAAGGTTGGGTTCCTTTTAACCTTCTGTGGTGTAGTGGTAGCGCCTTGACTTAGTAATTGTAAGTCCTAGGTTCGAGTCCCAGTCGGGGTAAAAAATGATTCATGTTTTCACATATATAATGTGTTATTTGGTTATTTCATGGCCCGAATGAGATTGGGAATTGAATTAAATACTAAAATGAAGCCACGAGTGAGGTTGGGGAATCTGTAATATGAACATAGTGGCATTCAGTTAGAATGCGTTCATTCCTAAGTATAGCAGATATAAGCTATAAGGTTGGGTTCCTTTTAACCTTCTGTAGTGTAGTGGTAGCGCCTTGACTTAGTAATTGTAAGTCCTAGGTTCGAGTCCCAGTCGGGGTAAAAAATGATTCATGTTTTCACATATATAATGTGTTATTTGTTTATTTCATGGCCCGAATGAGATTGGGAATTGAATTAAATGCTAAAATGAAGCCACGAGTGAGGTTGGGGAATCTGTAATATGAACATAGTGGCATTCAGTTAGAATGTGTTCATTCCTAAGTATAGCAGATATAAGCTATAAGGTTGGGTTCCTTTTAACCTTCTGTGGTGTAGTGGTAGCGCCTTGACTTAGTAATTGTAAGTCCTAGGTTCGAGTCCCAGTCGGGGTAAAAAATGATTCATGTTTTCACATATATAATGTGTTATTTGGTTATTTCATGGCCCGAATGAGATTGGGAATTGAATTAAATGCTAAAATGAAGCCACGAGTGAGGTTGGGGAATCTGTAATATGAACATAGTGGCATTCAGTTAGAATGCGTTCATTCCTAAGTATAGCAGATATAAGCTATAAGGTTGGGTTTCTTTTAACCTTCTGTGGTGTAGTGGTAGCGCCTTGACCTAGTAATTGTAAGTCCTAGGTTCGAGTCCCAGTCGGGGTAAAAAATGATTCATGTTTTCACATATATAATGTGTTATTTGGTTATTTCATGGCCCGAATGAGATTGGGAATTGAATTAAATGCTAAAATGAAGCCACGAGTGAGGTTGGGGAATCTGTAATATGAACATAGTGGCATTCAGTTAGAATGCGTTCATTCCTAAGTATAGCAGATATAAGCTATAAGGTTGGGTTCCTTTTAACCTTCTGTGGTGTAGTTGTAGCGCCTTGACTTAGTAATTTTAAGTCCTAGGTTCGAGTCCCAGTCGGGGTAAAAAATGATTCATGTTTTCACATATATAATGTGTTATTTGGTTATTTCATGGCCCGAATGAGATTGGGAATTGAATTAAATACTAAAATGAAGCCACGAGTGAGGTTGGGGAATCTGTAATATGAACATAGTGGCATTCAGTTAGAATGCGTTCATTCCTACGTATAGCAGATATAAGCTATAAGGTTGGGTTCCTTTTAACCTTCTGTGGTGTAGTGGTAGCGCCTTGACTTAGTAATTGTAAGTCCTAATTTCGAGTCCCAGTCGGGGTAAAAAATGATTCATGTTTTCACATATATAATGTGTTATTTGGTTATTTCATGGCCCGAATGAGATTGGGAATTGAATTAAATGCTAAAATGAAGCCACGAGTGAGGTTGGGGAATCTGTAATATGAACATAGTGGCATTCAGTTAGAATGCGTTCATTCCTAAGTATAGCAGATATAAGCTATAAGGTTGGGTTCCTTTTAACCTTCTGTGGTGTAGTGGTAGCGCCTTGACTTAGTAATTGTAAGTCCTAGGTTCGAGTCCCAGTCGGGGTAAAAAATGATTCATGTTTTCACATATATAATGTGGTATTTGGTTATTTCATGGCCCGAATGAGATTGGGAATTGAATTAAATGCTAAAATGAAGCCACGAGTAAGGTTGGGGAATCTGTAATATGAACATAGTGGCATTCAGTTAGAATGCGTTCATTCCTAAGTATAGCAGATATAAGCTATAAGGTTGGGTTCCTTTTAACCTTCTGTGGTTTAGTGGTAGCGCCTTGACTTAGTAATTGTAAGTCCTAGGTTCGAGTCCCAGTCGGGGTAAAAAATGATTCATGTTTTCACATATATAATGTGTTATTTGGTTATTTCATGGCCCGAATGAGATTGGGAATTGAATTAAATGCTAAAATGAAACCACGAGTGAGGTTGGGGAATCTGTAATATGAACATAGTGGCATTCAGTTAGAATGCGTTCATTCCTACGTATAGCAGATATAAGCTATAAGGTTGGGTTCCTTTTAACCTTCTGTGGTGTAGTGGTAGCGCCTTGACTTAGTAATTGTAAGTCCTAGGTTCGAGTCCCAGTCGGGGTAAAAAATGATTCATGTTTTCACATATATAATGTGTTATTTGGTTATTTCATGGCCCGAATGAGATTGGGAATTGAATTAAATGCTAAAATGAAGCCACGAGTAAGGTTGGGGAATCTGTAATATGAACATAGTGGCATTCAGTTAGAATGCGTTCATTCCTAAGTATAGCAGATATAAGCTATAAGGTTGGGTTCCTTTTAACCTTCTGTGGTTTAGTGGTAGCGCCTTGACTTAGTAATTGTAAGTCCTAGGTTCGAGTCCCAGTCGGGGTAAAAAATGATTCATGTTTTCACATATATAATGTGTTATTTGGTTATTTCATGGCCCGAATGAGATTGGGAATTGAATTAAATGCTAAAATGAAGCCACGAGTGAGGTTGGGGAATCTGTAATATGAACATAGTGGCATTCAGTTAGAATGCGTTCATTCATAAGTATAGCAGATATAAGCTATAAGGTTGGGTTTCTTTTAACCTTCTGTGGTGTAGTGGTAGCGCTTTGACTTAGTAATTGTAAGTTCTAGGTTCGAGTCCCAGTTGGGGTAAAAAATGATTCATGTTTTCACATATATAATGTGTTATTTGGTTATTTCACGGCCCGAATGAGATTGGGAATTGAATTAAATGCTAAAATGAAGCCACGAGTGAGGTTGGGGAATCTGTAATATGAACATAGTGGCATTCAGTTAGAATGCGTTCATTCCTAAGTATAGCAGATATAAGCTATAAGGTTGGGTTCCTTTTAACCTTCTGTGGTTTAGTGGTAGCGCCTTGACTTAGTAATTGTAAGTCCTAGGTTCGAGTCCCAGTCGGGGTAAAAAATGATTCATGTTTTCACATATATAATGTGTTATTTGGTTATTTCATGGCCCGAATGAGATTGGGAATTGAATTAAATGCTAAAATGAAGCCACGAGTGAGGTTGGGGAATCTGTAATATGAACATAGTGGCATTCAGTTAGAATGCGTTCATTCCTAAGTATAGCAGATATAAGCTATAAGGTTGGGTTCCTTTTAACCTTCTGTGGTTTAGTGGTAGCGCCTTGACTTAGTAATTGTAAGTCCTAGGTTCGAGTCCCAGTCGGGGTAAAAAATGATTCATGTTTTCACATATATAATGTGTTATTTGGTTATTTCATTGCCCGAATGAGATTGGGAATTGAATTAAATGCTAAAATGAAGCCACGAGTGAGGTTGGGGAATCTGTAATATGAACATAGTGGCATTCAGTTAGAATGCGTTCATTCCTAAGTATAGCAGATATAAGCTATAAGGTTGGGTTTCTTTTAACCTTCTGTGGTGTAGTGGTAGCTCCTTGACTTAGTAATTGTAAGTCCTAGGTTCGAGTCCCAGTCGGGGTAAAAAATGATTCATGTTTTCACATATATAATGTGTTATTTGGTTATTTCATGGCCCGAATGAGATTGGGAATTGA
>JAXCGZ010010375.1:0-2500 GCA_037179515.1 Halocaridina rubra | reverse complement strand
TCTCGTAATTTGCATTTTAACTATATTTAAAGTTAGATTTATGTTGCTTTGTATATATTCTAACCTTTTAGTATTTTATTTCTGTAACGCTTATTTTATATCTTTTCTCATTATGTATATAAGTATGATTTTAGGATTTGGATGTGCTTTCATACTTTTTGACTTTTAGATGATGGATTTAGGATTTTATTTTGTTATACATAACTGTTTTCCTTGTTTTTTTAATAAGTAATGTTAGACACTTATACTATATTCATTCTCTACTCTGTACATATTGTAATGTAATGAGAATAACCAGTGTAATTATTGGAAATAGTGTTATTTAATTTAATTAAATTAAATTTAATTTAACACTCTCTTTCTCTCTCTCTCTCTCTCTCTCTCTCTCTCTCTCTCTCTATATATATATATATATATATATATATATATATATATATATATATATATATATATATATATATATATATATATATATATATTCTTAGTTTTGATGTTACCTCTCTCGTCTAGATTGGAAAATGTTTGAGCTGTCATAGCAAAGGACCAGAGTTTGAGAAAACTTCTTTACCAAAAAAAAAAAAATCTAGAAGCCAAAACAGTAGTGTCTCTTTAGGCCTAGCTTCCGCTCCCTCCTCAGGAAATTGCACTATAATCTCAGCAACAAAAAGAGGAATACACACACACACACACAATATCAGTGGCACTAAGTATCATATTTAAGGAGTCACTGGAGTCGGGGGAGATTCCAAGATGCTGGAAACAAGCAAATGTGATACCTATCTTCAAAAAGGGAAGGAGGGATACGGCTCTGAACTATAGACCTGTTTCCTTGACCAGCATAGTTTGCAAAGTTATGGAGAAACTACTAAGGAAACATATCTCTCTTCACTTGGAATCCTTCAACTTTTTGTCAGTGAGGCAACATGGCTTCAGAGAAGATACGTCAACAGTAACAAACTTATTAGAATTTTATGATGAGGTAAGCCAAATCTTACAGGAAAGAGAGGGCTGGGCAGATTGCATATTCCTAGACTTCCAGAAAGCGTTTGACACTGTTCCACATGGGAGACTTATTAGGAAGCTGCAATCAATGGCTAGAATAGGTGGAAATGTTTTGGAATGGATAAAAACTTACTTAGAAGGAAGGGAACAGAGGGTTAGAGTAAGACACTCAGTGTCTGAATGGAGAAGAGTTAGTAGTGGAGTTCCACAGGGTTAAGTTTTAGAGACACTTTTGTTCCTTGTATATGTAAATGACCTACCAGAGTCTGTAAATTCATTCATGAATATGTTTGCAGATGATGCAAAGATTGTGAAGAAAGTAAAAAACGAGAACAATGGTAGAGAACTTCAGGAGGATCTAAATAATCTGCATGAGTGGTCAGAAAAGTGGCTAATGAAATTCAATACTTCAAAATATAAGGTAATGAGAATGGGTACAATTGGAAGAAGGCCCAAGCTTGACTACTCGGTGGCTGGAGTACAACTTCAAGAGACAGAAAATGAGAGAGATCTAGGAGTAAACATACTGGCAGATTTGTCTCCAGAAATACATATAAATGGCATAGTAAGGGCAGCATATGCATTCTTATTAAATGTAAGGGTAGCCTTCAGGCACATGGACAAGGAAATGTTCAGAAATATTTATGTAACCTGTGTGAGGCCAAAACTGGAATATGCAGCCCCCTTTTGGAATCCGCACTTGAAAAAGCACATTGCTAAGCTTGAAAAAGTTCAAAGACATGCCACGAAACTGGTGCCAAAAATACGTAATCTCAGTTATGATGAGAGGCTTAGGGAATTAAACTTACCATCACTCGAAGCTAGAAGAGTGAGGGGGGATATGGTGACAGTCTTTAAATTCCTTCATGGTTATGATAGAGTGGATAGGGATCGATATTTTGATATGGCTGGCTCTAGAACTAGAGGTCATAGTTTGAAGCTTCGTAAGAAAACTTCTTTGCAGGATGTAAGGAAATACTTTTTCAGTGTAAGAGTAGTTGATAATTGGAATTGGCTAAGCGAGGAGGTAGTTAATGATATCTCAATCCATAGTTTTAAGGACAGGTATGATAAGTATCACTAAGTATAAAATGGAACCGATCAGGAGACAGGAAGATACGAGCCTTGGGCTCTTTCCCGTAAACACAATTAGGTAATCATAATTAGGTAATCACACACACACACACACACACACACACACACACACATATATATATATATATATATATATATATATATATATATATATATATATATATATATATATATATATATATATATATATATATATATATATATATATATATATATATATATATATATATATATATATATATATATATATATATATATATATATATATATATATATATATATATATATATATATATATATATATATATATATATATATATATATATATATATATATATATATATATATATATATATATATATATATATATATATATATATATATATATATATATATATATATA
>JAXCGZ010010374.1:30000-33699 GCA_037179515.1 Halocaridina rubra | reverse complement strand
GGTAAATGAAAAGTTTTCAAACCAATGATATAAAATATTCATTCTTTTATCACTTTTTATCACGCTTATGAACACAGTTCGCGAAAGATTGTACAAAGGAATGTTTCACGGAAAGGGCACACACGTTTCAATTTAAATGTGATTAATCTTTTTAGACGAAGTGGAAAACGAAATTGTTCTATACACATAAACGATACCGACACCTTTGGAAGCTCCCAGATGTGGGTTTCTTCTGAACGAAACAGAAAGGCAAATGCTTTCTCCCCAGCATAAAACTGAAAGTAACTTTTTGGCAAATGTAGCCGAGAAGCGTGAGATGGTCCAAGTTTAATACTTCGACATACATATGGTTCAAAGCACGATAGAAAAATTTCCATCCTATAATGCATAAATTTATATTTTCTTTTGCTTCCCGACAGTGTTTTATGAATATGGTCACTTGTCCTTTATTCTGTATTCATTAAATTTAATTTAAAGTTATTCAGTATCCTTTTTAAAACCAGAGAGAGAGAGAGAGAGAGAGAGAGAGAGAGAGAGAGAGAGAGAGAGACGAGAGGAGGAGAGAGAGAGAGAGAGAGAGAGAGAGAGAGAGAGAGAGAGAGAGAGAGAGAGAGAGAGAGAGAGAGAGAGAGAGAGAGAGAGAGAGTAAATCATATGAATTTTCATGATAAGGGTCACAGAGTACTACTTACAAAAAAGAAGACCAAATAATTAATGAATGATATATGTGTGAATCCAAACTTCACTTTCAGATGGTATTGGCGAGATACTGCATTATAATACTAAAAATAAGTTAATTGAGAAAAAAAGACGCTAATGTGTATTGAACACAGTAAGAATAACCAAGATTGAGGATGACTATAATTAAAGTCATATTCAACGACAAGTCAATTAGTTCTTACATGTGAGTGTGAAGCCAAGACAGGCATGATAACGGCCCTAAACAAACATTAAGATGATGTAAGTAGAAGTTTAAGGACAAGGCATAAATAAGGGAATGATGCACAACAGGATAAGGATAGACTAACATTAAAGGAAGCAAAATCCAAATGTGGATCAATTGAGGAAAATGTACCTCAGATTTACCAACAGGGCAAACACTGTCCTAGAGTAAATAATTAAGTATGCTCTGGGAGAAGCCAACTTCTAGGAAATGAGTGTTTGGTTGTTATGTTACATCTGATTAGGTTAGGTTAGCTTAAGTTAGGTTTGATTAGTTTAGGCTAGGTTAGTAAAACCCGAGAAAGCGCACCTAAAGAAGCCCAGAGATGCGCGGTCTCCACTTGATCTCCAAATGTCTTCCAACCACATGTGTTTAAAAATGAAACAAATACAGAGGAGAATTTAATCACTATACAAATTTTCAGTACCACTGATATTTTGCGAGTGTTCATGAGAAAATTTTAATGACTGATGTGTGACTTAGCGCTGAAGTTGAGATGAAGAGGAAAATGATACATCAGCATTTATCGCACAAGTCTGTAATTAAACTTTATTAAGTTGAAACTAAAGAATATTCTTTTTGGTATATGAAAGTGAAGAAATTGTCTCAATAGTAAAGTGTATTGGAGCACAGAACCAAATGCAATTCAGCGTGGTAAGGGAAGAGAAAATTAAAAGACTAAATTGGCCTCTATAGATATTAGATACTAATCTAAATAAACAATACCAGTTTCACCAATAAAAGTAGCAATGAATGGAAATCCAGACTAAATTTCTCCATGGTAAACTCATGTTTCAGGTAGGGTGTGATATATATTTGGCAATATGATTCTGGATTTAGTCTCTCTATTTTAACAAAGTTCGAGTCAAAATCATTCTTATTCATACAGTATAAGTTAGTGCATTTGTTAATAGAATATGTGGTCAATTTGATACAGCTTTGCCTCGTATTTGGATAAGTTTAAATCAATTTAAAAATATACCTTTTTCGGTAAATAATATCATATAAATTGAGTGAAGAATAAATTATATTTGTGATGTATTAGCAAATGCATACCAAACATAAAAATATCTTCACGTTTTATTCTCAACAGAGGAAGTTGAGCCGGCAGTGATATTCATCATCTTCCACATATATATTTTTTCTTTTTAATGCTTGTGACACCAGGACGGGCCAAAAAAATAATAAAATAAAACAGCCCCCATCGGGCCTGGGCACAAAGAATACATAAAGTAAAGAGAAACAGAGATGGAGAGTGTAATGACTTGCCGGTGTGAAGGGACAATAAAAGTTGTGTAATGAATATCCAAGAATATTTAGTGTAGCTGTAAGCATAGAGAAAGAACCATAACTAAAGGAAGACTTAACATCGGACTGACTGTCCTGAACAGACCTATTTTAGTTAAAAAATAACCTTCAGCTGTAGTATCGCAACCGGCAGCTGGTGTCATGAGCCAACCTACTACTGGTAAATTTTGTGTTTTATCATTTTGTTTGAGTTAGTGTGTGTGTGTGTTTCTGTTTAGGTATAAGAGCACACTATTTATTAATATAATGTGTATTTATCACATCTGATTTATGCTGCAAAAAGGATAACCTAATAAAACTCCAATTAAAAATCTTCTCTACAAAAAGGCTGGGAAACAAGGTCACATGGGATATTTGGGGATTTTGCATGTAAAAGGAGCACAAAGTTACTTTTGAGAAAGAAAATATCGCAGCAAAGGAAGAACTTGTAATAAACTATCTCTAACACACACACACAAACACCCACACACACTCTCTCTCTGACACGCACACACACACACACAATCTCTCATACACACACACACACTCACAAAACCCTCTTTCATAGGCCATAATGTAATTTTTATGCAATCATAATGGATCTCTCTTTAAAAAAACTACATCCACGAACTCAGATATACATTCAATTAATGCTTTGATAAACTCCGATGTAAAATGAACTTATAGTATATCCTCACAGGGAACTGTAAACAAGTAAATGATAACATTTGGAGAAAGTGTATTTTGGACTATAGTCTTTCACGGAATGCATTTACTAGCTTTCATGGAAATCAGAGCCTAATTAAGAGAATTCCATTGCAATTCTGCAAAGTAAGTATGCAATAACTAAATGTCAGCCATTGATGCATTCATACTACAAAGGAGAGTTGGAAACAGGCTCTCACAGATTAATTACGAATCAATAAGAGTCAACAAGTGTACAGGAAAACTGTTATTCGTGATTAGTATGAGCGTTAAGACTTATTACAGTAATCATTCGAAAACAAAAAATCTGTAGGCAAATTTCTTTCAGCAGACTTTAAGGAATGTTATTCAGAATTTATACCAAATTTTGATAAAGTAAACAGGCAATGGAAATACAGAAAAACAAGAATCAACATTCATTAATCATACTTCGATGCCTTCTAGTATGAGATGTGTTGTTAGTAAAATTGGGGGTCAGATGCAAACAGTTAAAATTCGGTTTCTAATCTGTCTCTAAATAAACATGTTTCATACTTATTCCGAATGTCTAGCAGTGACTGCTCAAGTACTAATGTAAGAGACAGAGTACTTCAAGACTATGAGCAACATGAAACAAAGCTTCATATTAAAGATCTAGAGAATACTGTATACCTTTTTCATTAAATTTTTGAAGATCTCTAAGTGACGTCAATTTATAATGTATATTTACGTTTCTTCTTTATAAGAAATAACACTAAAATAAGTTCAAAGACATTAAATGTCTA
>JAXCGZ010010374.1:0-25000 GCA_037179515.1 Halocaridina rubra | reverse complement strand
CATAAATTAACACAGACTAAAATATCTTCCTGAGCTATCGAAAGGTATTCCATTAGGAATCAAATGGTATTACCCGTTCCAGTGTCACACTCATAAAAAGAAAGTCTGTTGGTGGACAAGAGCAAACTACATATTCTCAACTCTCTACGGTTTTATAAATTGTCTAAATTCTTTTCACTTTATATAAAAATGATGTGTTGATTTTGGAATCTGATATTTTCTCTCTCTAGGATATAATAGGCTTCTTAATTACCTATATATACTGCAGAGTGTGCTTTACTTTTGGCCACAATCAAAATGAAAGGAATCTGCACATTATGTGATTTTTATATGACATAGGAACTAAACGTAGCAATTCGAAGAATCTTCATATAAAATGAGAACAAGAAAAAAGGAGAAGAGCTTGAAGTCTCTCTTACAAATGCATTTAACAAGAGTAAAAAAAATAATATAACTGTATACCATGTAGTAGGTTGGCCCATGGCACCAGCCACCCATTGCAATACTACAGATGAAGGCCTCTTGGACTTAAATAGGACTGTCCAGAACAGTGCATTGTTAAGTCCTCCTTCAGTTACGGTTCTTTTACTATGCCCACATCTACACCGAATATTACTTGAATAATCATTACACATCTCTTAATATCCCTTCAAATCTGACGAGTCGCAAAACAATCCATCTCTATTTCCATTTACTTTGTTTTCTTCGCGTCCAGGCCCGATGAGGGCAGTTTTTTTTTCTTGCCTGTACTGGTGTCACTTTAAAAAAGAAATACAATTGGCAAACAAAAGAATCAAATTAAATCATATTCTGCACATATTAGGCTTGGGAGAGTACATCTTTAATCTTTTAATTTAAACAGTGTATCCGGTTTTGTGACAGCTAATATCCACCTATAAGAAAAAAGAAACGGAATACCTTCATATATTGAGAACATGAATAATTTACCATGTTCCTCAAGCAATGCTGTTAGCGTGAATTCTCAACTGATCATTAAGTTTGGATGAATCGTTATTTACCTGAATTTGCCTACAAATTTTCACATTCTGTCTATTATTTATTTTCCTTTCATTTACTCCCTCTCTTTTCAATGAGACTCTATTTTCATTTAATTCGTTATATAACTTTGTTTTCCATAAGACTATAAAAAATATGTATTCATGCAAGGATTGCTAAATAATCCACGAATTATGTGCTTCTTAGCCCCAATGATGCAGTGGATACATACAGGGTGGTTGGGGATATAAGGTTAGATGCCCTTCCTAGCACACCATTTTGGGTTCAAGCGAATGTCTGTAAGCTCCCGAATCAAATATTTTGATCAATCGACTAACGTGGTAAACATGAACCTTAAAGTCATTCAATTTAAAATCCTTCCTCTCGGTAAAATTGATAAAAATATATATTAATATTTTTCCTTTTTCATTTTCTCCCACTGGACGTCGCCAAAGCTGATCAATCGTCTCCTTCTAGTCCTATGCTCTGTGTCCTCTCCCGGGACATCACACCCTCATGTCCTACCTCACCGCATCCTTAAACCTCCTCTCTGTCCTCTGCCCATTCTGCCTGGCAGTTCCATCCTCAGCATTCATTTTCTTGTAATATTTCCCCAGTATTATGAACATGTGATATATAGGAGATAAAGATGTATGTGAATGCCATGAAATCACATCAGTCTTAATTACGCCAAATTATTATTTTAATTTTAGCATTTAAAAACATATGCCTTAAATATGTAATTAAGCACAGCATAGGACTGTCCAGGACAGTTCGATGTTAAGTCTTCTTTCAGTTACGGTTCTTTTCCTATGCCTACATCAACACTGAATATTCTTGGATATTCATTACACATCTCTTGTTATCCCTTCACATCTGACAAGTCATTACAGTCTCCGTTTCTGTTTCTCTTTACTGTATGTATTCTTCGTGCCCAGCCCTGATGAGGGCTGTTTTATTTAGTTTATTTTTTGGCCCGTTCTGGTGTCACATTCATTAAAAAAAACATGCAGAGAGAGAGAGGAGAGAGAGAGAGAGAGAGAGAGAGAGAGAGAGAGAGAGAGAGAGAGAGAGAGAGAGAGAGAGAGAGAGAGAGAGAGAGAGAGAGAGATTAAAAAAAAAGACTCCCTTGCTCTCGAAACTGTTCAAGACATAAGACACTTCGCTAGGCCATTCATCATCTTCCTCCTATTACAAAAATTATAATATATCCATAACAATAGGCAAAAAAGAGCCGAGTGACAATGACCCTCCTCATGCTGACAATAAATGAAATAGATATCTTTATATTAGTATAGACCTGAAATTGTCCGTTATAAAAGCAAGCATCCATAGACTACACAAGACTACAAATATTTACCCTAAATCTGACACAGTCGTTTACAGGCATAACATAAAATGCAAATGTCTCTGTTTTTCGAAAATGTTTAATTTTACATCTCCAGATATATGAAAAATAATTACATTCGTTATAATAAATTAATTTTGATTTGCTTATGCTAGTTCACCTTAAATTAAGAAAGAAGATTCTAAATAGAATTATTTAGTTTTCACGTCACGTCTAGAGGAAAAATCTCATATTAATCATATTAAGATAGGTTAAGTTCGGTTGGGTCAGTTTAAGAAACAAGTGTTTTATTTTAGATATTTTTTAAATGATTTTCGTTTTTAATTAACTCTTCGGAGATGAGGAATTCAACATTTAAGGTCTTTTTCTTATTAAAAAAAATCAAAGTAATTGATAATAGTCGCAATATTTAGGATAATTTGCATTTCCAAAATGGCTGAATAAATTAACAGATATTATATATAAGATATGAAAATTACTTGAATTACTATCCTGGTACATTTACTTAATTAAAATAATTTGCCAGTATAAGTAGAGCGAATGTAAGTAAAAATAAAGGCAATGCAGCATGAGGTTTAAGTACGGAAGTTTAGATTAGTATTGTACAGCAAAGCCAGAATTGTATTAGTTTGTTCAATTATATTTGATAAGGTTAAGTAGACTAACTAATAATAAATATAAAATGGTTAGACAAGGTTGCTGAACAGATTCAAATTTGCATAAGTAATTTAGGTTTTTGATATGCATGGTTTGAGCTAAATGGACTATTTCTTTCCTACTTTCTACTACCTTTGATTACCAATTTCAATTCATGTCTAAACATTTTAAGGCAAAATCAATATTCTTCGCTTTGCTTAA
Organism: Halocaridina rubra; assembly: GCA_037179515.1. NCBI lineage: Eukaryota > Metazoa > Arthropoda > Malacostraca > Decapoda > Atyidae > Halocaridina > Halocaridina rubra. Next base: position 21,798 of record JAXCGZ010010374.1, on the reverse strand, counting down.
CTTTGTGGTACTTCTCTCAAAGAAGTTGGGTTAGTCAACTCTCTTAACAAAACCAAATTGAGCCTAACCTAACCAAACCTGCAATTGACGGGGCTATTAGATATACTGGGGGTCACCAAGCTTTACCTGATCCAATCACATAAAAGCAAGAAGGGCTTTCAGCTCTTAAAACCCAACAATATAGTAGACTGACTTCATTTGGACAAGGTTCCAACACTATTTCACCTCCAAACATCATATTTAAAAGCCGAAAAACTAATTAATGAGTAATAAAAGGCAGTTTTATTAACAAGGATATTAATAAAAAGAAATTCTTACCTGGAATTGATAAGTAACAAAGGTAAAACTATGTAAATTTTAGACCAAAAAAATATCTGCGTACGATCACATATCATGCCTCCGATTCCGGTCTTGTTGGAAGACTTCACTTGTTCATGGAGGACGAGACGTGTCACGGTCTTCCCATTTTGTTTCATATATATTTTATTAGTGATCCATTGCGATACATACACTTTGAAGGACGTTCATGAAATTCTTTTTTGTACCACGTAAGTGTAGCTATAGTTTTCCATTGTGTCTCAGTGTTCCAGAGAGAGGAATGTCGATTTGAAACTGTCAACTTTCTTATTAGTATGTAATAGATTTCTCACTCGAACCAAGCTTATACACAACCTACACAAACTCTTATGAAGTTATGAGAGCTACGCAGTAAAGGTAACTGGGGACGGGGGGGGGGGAATGAAGATGCCTCACCACCCACCATGATTTCCTTCTTTGTACGAAATTGCCAACTGATATAAATAATAAGTGTTGACTGAAACGTCATTTTTTTTTATTTGAATACCAATACAATAATATCTCCCATTATATGGTTAAGCTTGGAATTTTAAGAAGAGACATAATATGGATGTATGAGTTTTTTTTTTATAATTTCTTATATATATTTTTTATTTATTTGTAACTTTACTGGGTTTGTACACTCACTTTTACAGCTGTCAAGCTCCGAGGTGTAGTTTAATGCCTTGTTTCACACACACACACACACACACACACACACACACACACACACACACACACACACACACACACACACACACACACATATATATATATATATATATATATATATATATATATATATATATATATATATATATATATATATATATATATGTGTGTGTGTGTGTGTGTGTGTGTGTGTGTGTGTGTGTGTGTGTGTGTGTGTGTGTGTGTGTGTGTGTGTGTGTGTGTGTGTGTGTGTGTGTGCATGAATCATTTTTATGCCGACCGGGACTTGAACCTGAGACTTAAAAAAATACTAAGTCTTGGCGTTGCCAACTACACCACAGGAGGTTAAAAAGAGACAGATCTTACAGTTTATATCTGCTATGCTAGGAATAAAAGCATTCTCTCTGAATCCTACTATGTTCATATTATAGTTTCCCCAACCTCATTCGTGGTTTCGTTTTCGCTTTTAATTCAACTCCCAATCTCATTCGAGACCAACAATAACCAAATAAGCACATTTCCATATGTGAAAACATGAATCATTTTTGCCCTAACCGAGACTTGAACCTGGGACATATAATTACTAAGCCAAGGCGCTACCAAATATATATATATATATATATATATATATATATATATATATATATATATATATATATATATATATATATATATATATATATATATATATATATATATATATATATATATATATATATATATATATATATATATATATATATATATATATATATACTGAAAGCTTTACAGATGACTACTATTCTCCTATTTATCATATCCTACTTAGACTATTTCCCATCAGTGTTCTTTTGCTCTTTCCTCTCCATCCCACTAGTACACACATTCCGTTATAATTTTTTGGCCTTCGCCACCACATTAAACTGTTATGAGAGAGAGAGAGAGAGAGAGAGAGAGAGAGAGAGAGAGAGAGAGAGAGAGAGAGAGAGAGAGAGAGAGAGAGAGAGAGAGAGATAACGAATTTTTCAGTAATATTAATAGATACTTATGATACGAGATATTAGACTTGAAAAGGAACCTTTATGTAAAGCTTCATTTATAATGATAATAATAATAATAATAATGTTAATAATAATAATAATAATAATAATAATAATAATAATAATAATAATGACCACAATAATAATAATAATAATAATAATAATAATAATAATAATAATAATAATAATAATAATAATAATAATAATAATAGTCATAATAATAATAATAATAACAATAATAATTTTATAAACAATAAATAAGAAAATTATTATTATTATTATTATTATTATTATTATTATTATTATTATTATTATTATTATTATTATTATTATTATTATTATTATTATTATTATTTTTATTATTATTATTATTATTATTATTATTATCATTATTATTATTATTATTATTATTATTATTATTATTCTTCTTCTTCTTCTTCTTCTTCTTCTTCTTCTTCTTCTTCTTCTTCTTCTTCTTCTTCTTCTTCTTCTTCTTCTTCTTCTTCTTCTTATTATTATTATTATTATTATTATTATTATTATTATTATTATTATTATTATTATTATTATTATTATTATTATTATTATTATTATTATTATTATTATTATTGTTATTATTATTTTCATGTGTACTCTGAGCTAACGTGTTCTTAAATTCAATAAAATATACTGACTTTGTTCTCTCAAATTCTCTACCCAGATGAAAAATAATTGGAAAGTAAATGAAAATATTAGATGTAGGAAGGAAACCCAATTCCACTCTGTGCAAACACGCTTCAGAAACTAACTTTTTTTCTATTTACCAAATATTATGTAATCGATTGATATACGTCATCAGAGTTATATCCCCAGGGTAAAAAACATTAATTGTAAGTTCATTTTGTTGTGGTTATTCTCTGACAAGGCTTAAAATGAAACAAGAGACAGGTGGAGGCGGCTCATCAAGAACATCAACCCTGCATATAGACGTGCTAATGAAGCTAATTAAAAATGAGAAGATTCTAAGACAAAGTCTAAAATGTTTCAACTGATAACTTGTTCCTGAAGCAGTCAGGTTATCATAGTCGACAATTTCAATCACAATACCGTGTATAGACTTCGTTAGATAATATGCACAGATTTAAAAGAAATTATTATTTTAATTATTATTATTATTATTATTATTATTATTATTATTATTATTATTATTATTATTATTGTTATTATTATTATTATTATAATTATTATTATTATTATTATTATTATTATTATTATTATTATTATTATTATTATTATTGACGTGGGGCTTTTGGACTTCCACTTGAACTCACACTTTGTAAGATGACTGGGTGATCTCACCGCTTGTCACCACTGTCGTAGTGCTTTTATTATTATCTCACCGAGCGTCACCACTGTCGTATTGGTTTTGTTTATCCCATCTAATGACACCAATGACGTAGGGCTTTTCCTCCTACGTATATTTACTTTAATTATTATGGTAGCGTGGTTTGTTAGGTTAAATATTAGTACCTGATGGGTACAAGGTAAGAATGGACAAGCAGTAGTTCCTTTACTTATATTTATTCTAGAGTACAACACATCCGACGCCTCAATGCCCCTATGCCCCCACCCTATGACTATCACAATCTATGATCTATTCGTGCCCCTGGCAATGTTCTAACTAACCGTCCCTGCCCTGGGTGGCTCTTTAAATACCCCCAGGGGCAGGGCGTGGCTTAACATCCAATTCTCCAATGAAATCAGTGAGATCTAGTCCTAGCTAATCAACGCCAGGTTCAAAGTGGAATCCCACCTACTTCCGGGGAGGAGTTATTGTGCATCTCTCCGGGGGCGTGTACCTGCGTACGAAACATAAGTTTATGTTTGTTGTGGTTTAGGAAATGGCTAACTTCCTGTCCTTTCCTGCCCTTCTCGATGCCAGGTCCTAAGTCTCACGGTTCCGGTCATATATTTCCTTGGCACTTTCTACAAACATTGTAATAAAATATCCGTGCCCTCGACCAACCGTTTCCGCTCAAGATCTGTTACAAGTTTCAGATTCTGGCTTCAGCATGGCAGAAGTCATACGACATCCCTCCCAACCAAAACTGAAATATCTCTTATTTCAGTCGAAGCATGGACTAGTTTTCCGGGAGCTCTTGGACATATCCTAGCTAACATTAGTTTACAATAGAAATGGGGCCGAATTATTTAAGCTATTTTCTAAGAATTCCTACACAAATTACACAAACATAACATATAGAGAGTACCTTTACAGACAACTAGAGCATGCAGGGTCTATGTCCTTGTTGGAAATCTGAAATACAAACATATTCTTATATTTAAACAACATAATTCCAGTGTGAAACTAATAGTAAACATTAATTAAGATCAAAAAGTCAGTTTAAATCAAAACATTAATTCATCTACTTCTCTCGTTTCTTTAAAAGACAAAATTGAGTTAATTACAGTAGGATTATGACTCATTTAGAACATTAGCAAACAATTAAGTAGAGTATTAGCATGCATAAACAGGTAAAATGCAATAGACTATAACATCAACAGTAATTTCTATAAGAGACCCTACCGTCATAAGTTCTATTCCTATCATTATTAGGGGCATTGATTTGTCTTAAAATTAAGCCTTAAAAACTACTCCTGGAACAAAGCATGTGTTACTTTCATATTATATTACTATTCAGAGACCAATGGATAGGACGACTTTTAATTTCTCTGTCTAGGACGACTTTCGTTCTCTCTGTCTAGGACGACTTTTACTTTCTCTGTCTAGGACGACTTTCGTTTTTCTCTGTCTAGGACGACTTTTACTTTCTCTGTCTAGGACGACTTTCGTTTTCTCTGTCTCTTGCTCATGAATTCTTGCTAGGTGCGATTCCCCGGTTTCCCACGGGGATTCTTTCGCTTTCACATCCCCCGCCGTCCTCGCTGCAGGCCCAGGTTTGTTGCCATATCTCCGTTACTCGGTTAGGCAGAGCAAAAAGGACAAGGACTGGGCCCCATCCCGCGAATCCTTCCAGCCCGGCTTTCTCGTCCCGCCCTCGGCCGATCTTGACTAAGACCACCACGCAGGAGACCTGCAACGTCACAGCGTTACTCTTCCTGTACGGTCCTCTCACACGTACCTTTGAAGTAGAACGCGGGATGAAAGTTTGAACCTATGTCACTACTACAGTTGTAAGAAAGGTTCCCTATGACTTCAGGGTACCAACAATGGCCATACGTTGGTAATCGAGGCTATACTTTGCCTCCCCTGCAACTGCAAGTGATTGCAATCTCTATTCAATGGGCATTAGGGACTTGTCTGACGGACAAAATCTAAAGACTTTTAGAACTTGCAGGTCGGGGCTGCCTAGGAATAGGGTGGTAATGGAAGGTATGTGTCTACACAACTAGATTATTATTCCAAGATACTTAGGACTTAGCAACTGCTACATAGCATTACTCTACTATAAATGTCAAAAAGAATAATCATTAAATGCTGAGAAAAGCCACTAAAGAAACATTCTTATTAGCGGTGGCTACAGTAACATCAAGTATGAATTCAGATAAAAGATACAAATCATCAAGTTACTGCTGATTTCATTTCAAAAATAATAATTAGCAACAGGCCATTGAGAGATAGCAACAATATCAGTCAACATAATAACATTACTAATAATCATGATTAAAAAAATAAGAATAATAAACAATAAAAATAAATATACTAAATCAAAAATATCAATATATATACAATGGAGACTGATATTCAGAAGTAAGAACAGAGTTCTATACTTATATTTCATAGTGATGCTCATTCCAACACAGTCTCTTTTAATATTTAAATTCCTGCTGTCATAACCAATGTATATATATATAGCATAAGTGGCAACTTGCTGGCTCCACAATTTGTCAACGGGAGTTCTATCTATTCTCTAAACAGTTGCGACATGTGGCAAAAATTATTTATGCAAATGGCGGTACTACCGATGTCTTATCAGTATTTATGCAATAACAGCATGCAACAATCTATTGACTGCAATAAAATGTAGGCACAATTATCGCCTAGCTTCGCTGGAAAAAAACACACAAAAAAAATCAAAGACGGCAACGTTCTGTTAGCAGCAGGAGAGGCCTCTGTCAGTTTCAGAGTCGAGTGAAAGGTAGGAGAGAGAGAGAGAGAGAGAGAGAGAGAGAGAGAGAGAGAGAGAGAGAGAGACCGTGAAATACGTTTCGGTTTTCACTCACAAGTCAGCTGAGATGGGCCTCTGTCTTTTACTTGTACTGAAAATAAAAAAAAATTGTCGCAGAGTATCTCTAATAATAAAATAAATAAACAAATGAACGTGAACAAACGTTAGCAATGACTATCGATAGAGTCTTACGTTTATCGTCAGCGGCTATTCTCATTTCCTCATTAACAAAACAAAAGCAAAAAGAACTTAGTGTACAACTGCAGAACTGTCGAAGCATAAATCCATTCCTTTCTGTTTAATCTTGATAAGGACTTTACTGTAACCGCATACACATCCTTGTCTATAATGACAATCTCTCTCTTTTCATGCTATAAATCAGAGGGTTAAGTCGAAGCACACACACTGATGAAATTAAAGCAAAAAAAAACTAAAATCATATGTGACAGTATCCCTACTACTATCAACAAAAGTACAAATATCCTTTTCTTAATAACTTCTTAAAAAGGACTTAAGTGTCATTAATTTTAACTTTAAAACTCAGCAAATAATCTCTAATAATCTCAATTATCTTTAATTAGCCCGATTGTAATCTAAAATTCATGAAAATGCTAGGGATTAACCATGGTTATCTCTAGATAATCTTTCCAGAATCCTTTAAGTAAGATTTTTAAAGATTTCTTCAATACAAAAAGAACTATAACAAAAACGGGTATCTAAGAATATAAAAAGTCTATCTCTGTGTATGCAATAATAAAAACAAAAGTATATTTCATTATCAACAGTAAGGAATGTATTTTGCTTAAACTTCAAAATCTCGTACGGAGTTGTACATAAACAATTCAAACAAAATATATCTTCTTTTACTATCTCGAATTTGACTTATATCTGCTCTCTCAAATACGGGATACAGCTGTGTAACATTCTTGTTGTCATTTCGTGTCAGCTCTCACTCTTTCTTTATGACCAAGCCGAAATAATTTTGATAAAACATTATCATGGCTAAAACTCGCAAAGTTTTGCTTTATCAATCTAACATATCTCTTCAGACAAATAATGTATATACTGCAGCTAGCAAAGAAAATAAAGAATCATTCATAGATTCACGTCCTTTATCACGTAACATCTATCTTGGAATCTCTCGGAAATCGAATAATAATCTCAACGGCGGAGTAGGGGACAAAACAAAAAATAAAACAAACTCGGCATTTCAACCATATCTGGGCAGGTGGAGAATTACCTTCTCATCCATATCCCTCACTAGATATTGCAACAGCGCATCACCTCCCATAAATACACTCTGATATGGCATGCAGAAGGACCTGGCGGAGCAGGGGAACGATCCTCGCAGACTCCCCAATCATGCTTCCTAACGGTGCTTTTCCGCGATTTCACCCCCTAGAGCAACCCCCCCATTATACCCCCAGTCATTCACACTCATTCGCTATATCACTTTCAAGACAGTCATCCCCGTTCTGTAAAATTCCCTCTTTATTTACAACGCGTTGGTTTTCCTTTCCCTTATCTCTCTGAAGGAGATTAAAGGTGAAATCTCGGCTGAGCCGTGCGGTCACAGACTTCCTCACCAGTCCTAAGTCCCATTCTAACGAACAAACAAACATTCTACTCCCTTGAAGCTACGTTTGGGTGACACTGAAAACCCTTCCCTATTCTAGGACAGCACAAACTACGCTAATTTACTGTTACTTTCACCTGCATAGCGTGAAATTAAAAAAACTCATCTCTAACTAATATCACGAAATTTCTTATTCTTCAAAAAAACATGCCACACACGTATCGTAAGACTAATTCCTTCATCATAACAACACAAAAAGAACGATCTGTCGTTTATGTCCTTCCCTCGCTAAAACACTACTCCCGCGGATAAAAACAAACAAAAAAAAAAGAAAAAAAACTTAAAAACAGGCGCAATCGTAACACTCGATTTATTACGCTTTAAGAAATTAATATAACAATGATTTTACACGTACTTTAAAATATCAAGGATCAGTACAATTACTACAGATGTATAATAACGAGGTTGGGAGATCGAATGGACACTTCCGCATTCCTTTCTCGAAAACCACACGTGTTCTAAGTAAAACCCTAAAAGCAGATTCAAGTATATTACTCACTGTAATTCTTACACTTAAGAAATTAATATACTGTAACAGTGATTTCACGTGCATTAAATTTTTCAATTAAAAATCGATACATTCGCGTTTTTAAAATTCAATCTAAGCATTAATACAAATAAATGGAACGCACTTCCAACGCAAATTCTTTATATTACTCAAATTATAACAAAAATGGAGTTTATTACTGCTTATAGCTATTAGTACAAATTATCCATGTTAGTAATGGGTACAGAAATTCTACTTTTATCAACTTATTAAGCGCCACACCCCTTATAAGCGGGTTGGCTGAGTCAAAGCATAACTACAAAATAAAATGGCGGCGTCCACCGACCTCAATTTCTTTTACTAATTGTCCCATTACTCACTGGATACAGATCACAAGTACTTAGCTATTTTAAGGAGGTGGTCCTGAAAAACTTCATGGCAGAAGGCAAGGAAGGAGAGGGTTCTCCTTCTTCTCTTCGCGTAAAATCGTCGAATCGCCGTCTTCTTGGTCGGATCCGGCAACTTATACCTCTTGTAATGGGCATTTTCACTCAATGCTCCGGTCACACTTCGGCTTACTAAGAAATATCTTAGAAATAGTTCCTTCAAAGTTTTATAATATTCTCTATTTGAGCACTCGTCACTTCTCATCCGCAGACCCAAGTATTTCAGGAAGTCGGTCGCGGGAATTATGGACGGACATTCACGGTCTTTTACATTTGCGCCGTCGAGGTATAAAAGTGAATTCTTGACCCGAGGCGTCTTTACAACCAGGGCACAGGGTGGGGGCTGGGCCTGCTGCGTTCCCTGTGTCACCACGGGGTTCGGAGCGGCCGGCTGTTCGTCGATGTTTGAGGCGTCGGTTTCGCTGTCGGCGTCGGCCAAGTTCCTTCTCGACGGAGCGGCGTCGGCGCGTGCTTGTAGGCGCCGCACTTGTTCCTCCAGTTCGAGAATTCTCCGGTGTTTGGCCTCGTCACTCATTTCTTGAATTGGGAGATGTTGGATTTCTGCTTTTGCCATTCTTATTTTCTTTTCTTTGCACCGGTTTCTTCTGATATGAGAGTCTCTTTGTATGTATTCCAGGCGTGATGATCGTACCGCACTGCCACCACTGACGTGGGGCTTTTGGACTTCCACTTGAACTCACACTTTGTAAGATGACTGGGTGATCTCACCGCTTGTCACCACTGTCGTAGTGCTTTTATTATTATCTCACCGAGCGTCACCACTGTCGTATTGGTTTTGTTTATCCCATCTAATGACACCACTGACGTAGGGCTTTTCCTCCTACGTATATTTACTTTAATTATTATGGTAGCGTGGTTTGTTAGGTCAAATATTAGTACCTGATGGGTACAAGGTAAGAATGGACAAGCAGTAGTTCCTTTACTTATATTTATTCTAGAGTACAACACATCCGACGCCTCAATGCCAATATGCCCCCACCCTATGACTATCACAATCTATGATCTATTCGTGCCCCTGGCAATGTTCTAACTAACCGTCCCTGCCCTGGGTGGCTCTTTAAATACCCCCAGGGGCAGGGCGTGGCTTAACATCCAATTCTCCAATGAAATCAGTGAGATCTAGTCCTAGCTAATCAACGCCAGGTTCAAAGTGGAATCCCACCTACTTCCGGGGAGGAGTTATTGGGCATCTCTCCGGGGGCGTGTACCTGCGTACGAAACATAAGTTTATGTTTGTTGTGGTTTAGGAAATGGCTAACTTCCTGTCCTTTCCTGCCCTTCTCGATGCCAGGTCCTAAGTCTCACGGTTCCGGTCATATATTTCCTTGGCACTTTCTACAAACATGGTAATAAAATATCCGTGCCCTCGACCAACCGTTTCCGCTCAAGATCTGTTACAAGTTTCAGATTCTGGCTTCAGCATGGCGGAAGTCATACGACATCATTATTATTATTATTATTATTATTATTATTATTATCTGAGACAGTTTTAGTGCCGGGAAAACGTATTATTATAAGGAATTGTAGAACGATCACCAGCCAGTACATTTTCAAATGTTTATTCCAATTGTCTTCTACACTATCTTGCAACGTTTCAAACTTTCACTGAGTTCATATCCATGCCTATACCTACAAAACAAAACAAATCAGCAAAACTCAGTATATGTACAAAGAACAAATAACAACAAACAACAAAATTACATGTATATACATATCCATAAACATACGTATATAAGAATCAAATAAAAAATACAAAAAAAAAATTAAAAGTTATTGCAATGGACCACATTAGAATATTTTTAAAGGCTAGCTTGAGGAATCTAAATTTATTTCCGGGTTCTCCCTTTTAATTAAAAGTTACTCTGCAATTCATATTTCAGTCTCATCTTTTCCTTTGTAAGCTATTTTTTAATCGCTTATTGAGAAATTACGCTTGCATTTATTACGGCAGTGTTCCCTAATGCATGACGCCAGAGGTCTTGTCAGGTCTCTGTTAGTTCTGAAACTCAGCTCCTTATGTTCATGGAATCTTATTGTTAATGTCTTCTTAGTCGAGCCATAATTGGCCAATTGGCAAATTGGACACATAAAAACATATAAAAACGATGAACAGAAGGGTTGAGGTAGTTGTTCTTTATGATTTAAAAATGTTTTAAGTTTAAAGTAATTATAAAATGTTAAATTAGGGGTAATTTGTGGATAATATCTAGTGAATAAATTTGCGATTTCATTAACAAAGGAGTTCGTAATGTTGTCCATGAAAGGGAATTTGAAAAATTATTTATGTTTCTGTGGTCCATATATAATGGGTTTTGGAGAAAACGTCTTGTTTAAGAAAGTTCTTAATGATTTATTTATCATATTAGGAGTAAAACCATTTTGTATAGAATTTATTCAGAGAGGACACTTCCTCATCAAATTTAATATAGGTGGATGTTAAGCGAAATGCTCTAGTAAAGAGTGTGCACAATGTGTTCTTTTTGTATAGTTCATAGCACTCACTTAAAAAATTAATTTCCATGCCCGTGAGACATGATTTGCGAGAAATACTTATTTCAAATTTATTGTTGCTTTTCATTAGCAAAAGATCCAAAAAGGGGATTTGATTATTATTCTCAATTTCCATACTAAAATTAATTTTGTTATGTTTGTTATTGAGGTAATTCAAGAATTTCTCTTCACTATGACTGTTCTTCTCTTCAAATATTACAAAAGTATCATCAACATATCTCCCATAGAACACTGGTTTAAAAACAACAGGGCACTCATTTAACCATTGTTTCTCGTGGTGAGATAAAAAGGATATTTGCCAATGGGGCAGACAAGGGATTACCCATGGCCAAACCATCTACTTGTTTGTAAAAAGTCTCGTGGAACATGAAGAAGGAATCGCTGACAGCCAGTTGAAGCAACTGTTTGAATTCGTTTTTAGACATACCTCTAAAGCCTCAATCATTAAATATTAAGTCGGTGGTTTTGTCAATTACTTCATTTACTGGAACATTTGTGTATAAGGACATTATGTCATAACTTGTGAGGAATGCGTTTTCATTTATATTCATGTTCATTATTTCCGAATATATTTCATGAGATTTATTAAGGCTGAATTGATTCTTTAAATATTTTTCGATGTGTGGAAGAATAAATTTGGATAAGTTATAGTTGTGAGTTCTGAAGGAGGATAAAACGGGATTTAATGGGACATTTGGCTTGTGCACTTTTGGGAGACCATACATTATACCTTGTTTTGATCCAGTTGCATACATGTGTTTGTATTCGTTTTCTGTGATGTTTCTGGATGCATGCATTTTCTTCAAGAACCTATTTATTTTGTCTTCTAACAATAAATTATGTTTTATCGGATCACAATGATCTACTTGTTTAAAGGCTGAAGCATCATTCAAAATGTTGAACATTTTCGATACATAATCATTCTTATTCATAATAACTATTCCTCATCCTTTGTCAGGTCTACAGATAATTAAACCCATTTTTATGTAACTGTCAACACTTTTGTGAATGAAATGTAACACGTGATTAAAATCTACAAATGATAGTTAGTCTTTAACATTATCGTGAGCTGCTAATAGTTAAACATTATCGTGAGCTGCTAATAGTTTATTATATAAAACATCAACTTGTTTTCTTTTTAGTTTCAGTTTTTAATCACGTGTTACATTTTATTCACAAAAGTGTTGACAATTACAAAAATCAGATCTCTTTAACTCATGCACGCAATTACACGATTTGGGAGCTTTTTATAAACCTTCATCCCTCGACCCTAATAAGGTTATAATTAATTTGTCTGATAGAATCTTTACAAGAAAAGAAAAATGGCTTTTGCCTTTCGGTGTTGAACTGTTTTTCACCAAAATTTCCTAAATTTTATTTATATGCATGCATGGAGTCAATGGTGAACAAACTAATAGGATCACCCATTTCTAGAAACAATAGTGAAAACGAAATGTATGCTGATCTCAAGGTTATTGCAAATAACACTATATCCTTACTAAAAAAGAGATCCTAAAATGCAGTAAACATCTTAACAACAAACGACTTCAAAATATTTAATAATCTTAAAAAGAACAAGGGTTTAATTATCTGTAGACGTGACAAAGGACGAGGAATAGTTAATATGAATAAGAATGATTATGTATCGAAAATGCTCAACATTCTGAATGATACTTCTACCTTTAAACAAGTAGATAATTGCAATCCAATAAAGCATAATTTATTGCTAGAAAATAAAGTAAATAGGCTCTTGAAGAAAATGCATGCATCCGGAAACATCACAGAAAACGAATACAAACAAATGTATGCAACTGGATCAAATCCAGGTATAATGTACGGTCTCCCAAAAGTGCACAAGCCAAATGTCCCATTAAGACCCGTTTTATCCTCCTTCAGAACTCATAACTATAACTTATCCAAATTTATTCTTCCCACATCGAAAAATACTCAAAGAATCAATTCAGCCTTAATAATTCTCATGATATATATTCGGAATTAATGAACATGAATATAAATGAAAACGCACTCCTCACAAGTTATGACATAATGTCCTTATACACAAATGTTCCAGTAAATGAAGTAATTGACATAACTACCGACTTAATATTTAATGATTGAGGCTTTAGAGGTATGTCTAAAAACGAATTCAAACAGATGCTTCAACTTGCTGTCGGCGATTCCTTCTTCATGTTACAAACAAGTAGATGGTTTGGCCATGGGTAATCCCTTGTCTGCCCCATTGGAAAATATCTTTTTATCTCACCACGAGAAACAATGATTAAATGAGTGCCCTGTTGTTTTTAAACCAGTGTTCTATGGGAGATATGTTGATGATACTTTTGTAATATTTGAAGAGAAGAACAGTCATAGTGAAGAGAAATTCTTGAATTACCTTAATAACAAACATAACAAAATTAATTTTAGTATGGAAATTGAGAATAATAATCAAATCCCCTTTTTGGATCTTTTGCTAAAGAAGAGCAACAATAAATCTGGAATTAGTATTTATCGCAAATCAAGTTTCACGGGCATGGGAATTAATTGTTTAAAGTGAGTGCTATGAAGTATACAAAAAGAACACATTGTGCACACTCTTTACTTGAGCATTTTGTTTAACATCCACCTTTATTAAATTTGATGAAGAAATGTCCTTTCTGAATAAATTCTTTATACAAAATGGTTTTACTCCTAATATGATAAATAGATCATTAGGAAATTTTTTAAACAAGACGTTTTCTCCAAAACCCATAACATATGGACCACAGAAACACAAATTATTTTTTCAAATTCCCTTTCATGGACAACATTACGAACTCCATTCTTAAAAATGAAATCGAAAATTTATTTAATAGATATTATCCACAAATTACCCCTAATTTAGCATTTTATAATAACTTTAAACTTAAAACATTTTTAAATCATAAAGAACAACTACCTCAACCCTTCTGTTCATTGGTTGTATATGTTTTTAAGTGTCCAATTTGTCAATTGGCCTATTATGGCTCGACTAAGAAGTCATTAACAAAAAGATACCATGAACATAAGGGGCTGAGTTTCAGAACTAACAGACACCTGACAAGACCTTTGGCATCAAGCATTAGGGAACACTGCCATAAAAATGTAAGTGTAATTTCTCAATAAGCGATTATAAAATAGCTTACAAAGGAAAAGATGAGACTGAAATAAGAATTGCAGAGTCACTTTTAATTAGAAGGGAGAACCCTGAATTAAATTTAGATTCCTCAAGCTATCCTTTAAAAATATTCTAATGTGGTCCATTGCATTAACTTTTAAATTTTTTTTGTATATTTAATTTGATTGTTATATGCGTATGTATAGGGATATGTATATACATGTAATTTTGTTTTTATTAATTGTAGTTATTTGTTCTTTGCACATATATTGAGATTTGCTGTTTTCTTTTTTTTGTAGGTATAGGCATGAATATGAACTCAGTGAAAGTTTGAAACGTTGCAAGATAATGTAGAACACAATTGGAATAAAAATTGGAAAATGTACTGGCTGGTGATCGTTCTACAATTCCTTATAAATTACCTTTTCCCGAAACTAATACTGTCTCAGATGTTGTGATAATAATAATATAATAATAATAATAATAATAATAATAATAATAATAAAATAATAATATAATAATAATAATATAATGATAATGATAATATAATATAATATAATAATAATAATAATAATAATAATAATAATAATATAATAATAATATAATAATATAATATAATGATAATGATAATAATAATGATAATGATAATGATAATATAATAAAAATAATATAATAATATAATATAATAATAATAATAATATAATAATAATAATAATAATAATAATATAATAATAATAATAATAATATAATAATAATAATAATTATAAAAAATAAGCAATTTTATAATAATAATGATAATAATAATAATAATAATAATAATATCAATAATAATAATAAAAATAATAACAATTGATAATAATAATAATAATAATAATAATAATAATATAATAATAATAATAAAATAATAACAATAATAATAATATAATAATAATAATAATAATAATAATAATAATAATTATAGTAATAATAATAATAAAAATAATAATAATAATAATAATTATGATAATTATAATTATAATAATAATAATAATATCAATAACAGAACAATAACAATAACAATAACAATAACAATAGTAAAATAATAATAATAATAATAATATAATAATAATAATAATAATAATAATAATAATATATAATAATAATAATAATAATAATAATAATAATAATAGTAATAATAATAATACTAATAATATTAATAATAATCATAAAATGACTTCAAGTAATCTCTCTCTCTCTCTCTCTCTCTCTCTCTCTCTCTCTCTCTCTCTCTCTCTCTCTCTCTCTCTCTCTCTCTCTCTCTCTCTCTCTCTCTCTCTATATATATATATATATATATATATATATATATATATATATATATATATATATATATATATATATATATATATATATATATATCTCTGTTGTTTATTTCGATGTTTGTTGTGCCAACTTCTTAATTTAGTTTTTCCTATGCCTACATATACAATCAGAGTACTGTTAGAATAAATAATTTATTTTTGAAGGTACAGAGGTCTTCTAAGCTCATTGCCTCCTGTTCATTTGATGCTGTTCTTATGTGAGGGCTAAGTGTCTATTCACTGCCTAACACTGTGCTTACACCTTTCAATGCTTGGACCAATATAAAATACAATATAAAGGAGGAAGTGGGAGGGCTTACAGCACATGCCTAAACCAATTAAATCTAAATTTTTAACAGGGCCCTCAACTTGGTACATACATACATACATATACCTTGGCTGTTTCCCCCTTAAATTGGGGGGTAGCCGACATCAAAAAAGAAAAACAGTTTGGGGAGAAGTTATTCTCCACTCTACTCCCCCTCTTCTTTGACGTCTCACAGGAGGTTGGTACAAGGGGGGGATTCCTAGTCCCCCCGCCCCGTCCACTTTTAGTCGCCTTTTACGACACGCAGGGAATACGGTGAGGCTATTCTTTGATATTGTGCCCGCCCCACAGGGCACAGGATATAAATATATATATATATATATATATATATATATATATATATATATATATATAATATATATATATATATATATATATATATTTATATATATATATATATATATAATATATATATATATATAATATATATATATATATATATATATATATATATATATATATATATATATATATATATATATATATATATATATATATATATATATATATATATATATCACATACTTATACATATATATACTATCATATATATATATATATATATATATATATATATATATATATATATATATATATATATATATATATATATATATATATATATATATATATATATATATATATATATATATATATATTATATATATATATATATATATATATAAAAGTTTATATTCACTGCACCATACGTAATTGTATATTATTTTTTTTGAGACTTAATATTTATATTCTCAACTGCATCTTTACAAGGTAAGACCCAACCTCTGGTGGGTGGCCCATTCAAGAAACCACTGAGGGAACAAATCAGTCTCAACTTGGTGCCGGTTCCAAACCCAGATCACGGTAAGCGTCGGTGCCAGGAAGAGCATGCGGCCGTAAAAGTAAGCTATACCAACACAAGCTCCAACAGGGTAGTGCAAACAGCGACCCAATAAAACATAGGGAAAATGCTGCTGGGATGGAAGTAGCAGCTCACATAGGAGGTCCATAGATAAATAAATAAATAAAACAGTCTATTTATAATATATTAACAAATTTATAAAAAAAAAATCAATATATAAGGCGTCTATTCAATATTAAGCTAACTGTCTTAATTTTGAAGCATATTTAAAAGCATTTACAAAAATATCAAGCAATGTTCATGCAAGAAAGACATCCCCCACAAAATATCAATAAATACTGAATAAAATAATAATAAAATAATAATAATAATAATAATAATAATAATAATAATAATAATAATAATAATAATAATAATAATAATAATAATAAAAAAGATAATAATAATAATAATAATAATAATAATAATAAAAACAAATAATAATAATAAAAACAACAAAATAATAATAATAATAATAATAATAATAATAATAATAATAATAATAATAATAATAATAATAATAATAAAAAAATTATTATTATTATTATCATTACCATCATTATTATTATTATTAACAAAATATTCTTTCTAACGTAATTAATCCTTTGCCCGTAACGGAGCCTCTTCTTCTGATATTAATCCATGTAAACCATAATATATTACTCTTAATTAATAATCGCAGATTGCTCTTCTGCCATCAGTCAATTATTACACTATATTTTATTCTTAATTACTTGCTATGATGTTTAAAATTAATTGCAAATTCTATTAATATTTTATTTATACATAACCAAATATAGATTGTAATGTTTGACAACTAGAATATCACTGGGAGTGCCCATGTGCACTTCCCCATGTACGGTTATCTGAATAAATAAAAAAAAAACTCCTTTTGCCCGTGTGTATTCTCTCTCTCTCTCTCTCTCTCTCTCTCTCTCTCTCTCTCTCTCTCTCTCTCTCTCTCTCTCTCTCTCTCTCTCTCTCTCTGTGTGTGTGTGTGTGTGTGTGTGTGTGTGTGTGTGTGTGTGTGTGTGTGTAAGCACCAAAAAAGATCTGGTGTAGAGGGGCTGCTACAACAATGCAGGTTCTCACAGAGGAGTGTAGGCCTATTTCTAGTGCGGTCATTGTTTTTACCTAGCATTTCGTACAAGTGAAGAAGAGAAACATTAGATCCACCCTATGAGGCCTTTATTTTTACAAAGGATATCAAACACCAGACGTAGCTTTTTTTTTTTTTATTGTTTATTTCCTGAAAACGGACCTCTCAGTTTTCTTACATTCTATATTTTTGAGGAAAATATCTCTCTCTCTCTCTCTCTCTCTCTCTCTCTCTCTCTCTCTCTCTCTCTCTCTCTCTCTCTCTCTCTCTCTCTCTCTCTCTCTCTCTCTCTCTCAATTCATTTCAAAGCATTTGTGTGGTCTGGAAGACATCGATACACTGATTAGATATTACAAAGAGAAAAGGAATGTTTTTTTTACTTCCTCAAAAAAAAAATTCATGACAGAAATTAAAGTAAGATATGTACTAGTGTTGAGAGAGAGAGAGAGAGAGAGAGAGAGAGAGAGAGAGAGAGAGAGAGAGAGAGAGAGAGAGAGAGAGAGAGAGAGAGAGAGAGAGAGAGAGAGAGAGAGAGAGAACATCTTGGGTCAGACTTGTCGCATCCTGATTCGTGTGATATATCACTGAGCTTCTGTGGTCCCCCTTCTTGTCCTCAATAGAATTTGTAAATACATTAACAACCCTCGCATTTTATAACTGTCACAACAGAGATGGTAACTCTCTGGCTTCCAAAAATAACTCTTGTGCCATTACGTTCAGAGTCTATTTTATTTTCGTAAATTTCTCGATTTGTTCATTATTATGGTTCCATAAGGCTGCACAGTGGTCCTGAATATTTACTGAAGGGATTAAGTGTCTTAATGCTGCAAATGAGAGAATTCAGGAAAGCACTGAATATGGATACTACCTTCAACGCGTTTATGATGTTAATTGGTGATCGCAAAAGTGACATTGGCGTGTGCATGAGCGTATTTAAATATATATCTTCCTATCTGTCAGTCTATTTATCTCTCTATCTATCTATCTATCTATCTATCTATCTATCTATCTATCTATCTATCTATCTATCTATCTATCTATCTATCTATCTATCTATCTATCTATTTATCTATCTATCTATATATCTATTTATACATCTGCCTCTCTGTATGTTTGTTAATATATCTATCTACCTATTATCTATCTATTTTGCCTGTCTATCTACTATCTGTGAGAACTTGTTTTGTGTTAGAATGTATGAATATCATTTGTTAATGTAGTAATTTTTTGTTTCATAATTCCATGGTGTGTTTGCCCAGATTATCATTCATATCTTCTGTAATCACTACATATGCAGCCCAACATAATGAGAAGTAATTTTTCGATTTGATTTCTATTCCAAGAAATATGACTTCTAAATTTTAATTTTGTAAATTCCAAATTGTTTGGTAAATCTTGTAAAAGTATATCCTTCTGGTCACATCATTAGCACATGAGAAATAGTTCACTGAGTGTCTTTCGCATTCTGGAAATTTGCGAGAGGGAGATGACAAGAATTGAAACAAACCATTTGTAATTTATGAAAAAATAGTCATATGAAAAATCTTATCGGATATTACACATGATGAGAGGAATACATTGGGAAGGAATCGCTCTTTCTACAAGAGTTTCAAGATAGTCATAATTCTCTGAGAGAGAAAAGAGCTAAAGTCCAGTGACCAGTAAACACTCAGTGGCAATGTAATGAGACCTCTTTATCCCTTATATCAGTCGATATAAAGTAAATCGTATAATGGCTCTTAATATTAGATGAGAAAGAGTAAAATGGATAGCAAAATTGCTGAAGGAAATGTGAACAAATTGTTAGACATCATCTTTCATAGGATGATACATAAAAGGCAACAGCAAAGTTTGTCAAGGTCTTGAATTCTATAGTCCGGCGGCAGGAAAGGGAATGTAATGTCTGCTAGAAGATGACAGTCCTCGAGTTATACAAAGCAACGTAGGATGTATTTGATGTTGCAAGAACTTGAAAGGCTTTGAGGCACCTCGTCAAAGGCAGTGCAACTCAACAGTATTCGTAGATTTGTCTTTTCTTTATACATTAGTCATTGGATCTAATTCATATCTCTTCAACTATCATTTTAAAATTACTGATTTCTTTATCAGAAATGCACAATTTTAAAAATGCAGAAAATTTAGAAAAGATAATAATCAAATTGCACCTTGAATGAAATGGAAATTTACCGCTGGGAGTGAAAATCGCCCTTAGCTTTTTTTTTTAATATTTCTGGTTTGGTTCCTCTGTGGTTGGATGAAACTGAACTATATTGTATCAGAGAAAACATTAAGGGAAAAAAGTGTCCTTACGGTGAAAATGAAAACGCACAAAGTAAGTGTAGCAGTGAGTAGATATATCACAGTAAACTCTTGGATGTGGCATATGACTAGAGTCCAGTAATGGAAACGAGAATCTTTGCTAGGGGACCTTCGGCCTGTGTGTGTGTGTGTGTGTGTGTATGTGTATATATATATGTGTGTGTGTGTGTGGTTTGTGGTGTGGATCTTTTGTTTTCAGCTTGTATGCTAATTTTCTTTTCAACATCAGTCCTCCTTATGATTTATAGTATAGAAAAATTTGATTTGACGTATAAGCCAAGCTATATTCTACAATTATGAATAAACTTTAATATATATTTACTAAGCAGATCTTTGTTTATCTAATTTACTTCAGTTATCATCATGATATCTTTGAAACAAAATATAATCTTTACATCGATAGGTTTCCGTTCTTCGTGATCCAGAAGAAATATTGTATTTATGTTTTATTATTGTTTATTAGTCTCGCAAAGGGAATTATAATCATCTCAGAATTAACATCTGCTCTTCTGTGTTGAGTAATACTATAAAAGAATTTACATATCGTTGCGTTATCGCACGAAAAGTTGAATGCTTGACTGGTTCTCTCCTTGTAACTTGGCAGGAATTTAAGATAGGGATTAATAAGAAGCATTTTAGATATGTGACAAATAAACTCATTATGAATGATTCCTCGAATTTGAGGAATGGCCAGATTAATGTATAGAACAATCTTTTGTGGATGATTTTTATGAAGGTTGAATTCCACAATGTGATAAAAAAAAAAAAGCTCAGCGATTATGGAAGGACTATTTGATCCCTTACATAATTTTCAGTAGAATAAGAATTTTTTTTTTTTAATATTAGAATTTGGAATATGTAAAGAAACACAGTTAATGAAACATATACACCATAGTATGAAGATGGTACTTCTAGGGATAGACAGAGATATTCAAGGGAGTATACATGACGCGGATTGTTGAGAAAGCTCCAACACAATATATATAATGAGCATTGGGATTGTGGCACACCCCACTGATTGTGAAGATAATGACAGGTCATAAACTGTTGTTAGGACCATGCAAACCCTGAAACAGATGTTTTAATAAAGGAAAGTTCCAAAGTCTGGCATTAGAGGAATTGCAACAGTGAGCACTGGACATCAAGTTCACAAATTACAGCAGACAGAGGCGTGACTGGGACGAAGTGGCTCCTTGCCAGTGTTTTTCGTTAGCAAACATAAGGGTGGCATATAAGAATATGGACAAGGAAATGTACAGAGAGATGAGTATGGCTTCTATGAGGTCTAAGCTTATATGTGCAGCTCATTCCTTTTGGCCTTATTACACAAAATTCTGCTCCTTATCTATCTTTGTCAGTCGTTCCTCATGTGCACACCATC
>JAXCGZ010010373.1:0-33730 GCA_037179515.1 Halocaridina rubra | reverse complement strand
GTAAACCTTTACGTCAACATTTTCAGTATTTTAATTTTTTTTTTGAAATTTACGTTGCTTGCTGTTATTTATAATGTAAAGGGTGTTTTTTTAACAGTGCAGGGAGGGTTTATACAGTTCGTAAACAAAAAAATAATTGTAAATGAGTATGTGTCACGTCATCATCACCTCATTCATGGTAATTTTATCTATCACTTTCATAAAAATTTACGTTGCATGCTGTTATTTATAATGTAAAGGGTGTTTCTTTCACAGTGCAGGGAGGGTTTATACAGTACGTAAACGAAAAAATAATTGTAAATGAGTATGTATGTCACGTCATTATCACCTCATTCACCGTAATTTTATCTATCACTTTCATAAAAATTTAATTTGCTTGCTGTTATTTATAATGTAAAGGGTGTTTTTTTAACAGTGCAGGGAGGGTTTATACAGTACATAAACGAAAAAATAATTGTAAATGAGTATGTATGTCACGTCATTATCACCTCATTCACCGTAATTTTATCTATCACTTTCATAAAAATTTACGTTGCTTGCTGTTATTTATAATGTAAAGTGTTTTTCTTTAACAGTGCAGGGAGGGTTTATACAGTAAGTAAACGAAAAAATAATTGTAAATGAGTATGTATGTCACGTCATTATCACCTCATTCACCGTAATTTTATCTATCACTTTCATAAAAATTTACGTTGCTTGCTGTTATTTATAATATAAAGGGTGTTTTTTCAACAGTGCAGGGAGGGTTTATACAGTACGTAAATGAAAAAATAATTGTAAATGAGTATGTATGTCACGTCATCATCACATTCACGGTAAGTTTTCCTATCACTTTCATAAAACTTTACGTTGCTTGCTGTTATCTATAATGTTAAGGGTGTTTTTTTAACATTGCAGGGAGGGTTTATACAGTACGTAAACGAAAAAGTAATTGTAAATGATATGTATGTCACGTCATTATCACCTCATTCACTATAATTTTATCTATCACTTTCATAAAAGTTTACGTTGCTTGCTGTTATTTATAATGTAAAGGGTGTTTTTTTAACAGTGCAGGGAGGGTTTATACAGTGTAAACGTAAAAATATATTAAAATATCTATGTACATATAGGCGGATCCTACTTCGCGGATTTCCTGGTTCGCGGCAGATCCCGGAACCGAACTACCGCAATAAGTGAGGCAACACTGTATATATATATACACACACATATATATATATATATATATATATATATATATATATATATATATATATATATATATATATATATATCTATCTATCTACACACACACAGTGATCCCCCCATTATCGCAAGGGTTCAGTTCCGGGACCCGGCGCGAAACAGGAAAATCGCAGAGTAGGATCAGCCTATATGTACATAGATATTTTAATTTATTTTTACGTTTACACCTTATAAACTGTATAAACCCTCCCTGTACTGTTAACAAACCACCCTTTACTTCATAAATAACAGCATGCAAGCATAAATTTATATGACATACTCATGTACATAGGTATTTTACAATTATTTTTATGCTTACTGTATTAACCCTCCCTGCACTGTTAAAAAACCACCCTTTACTTTATAAATAACAGCATGCAACGTAAATTTATATGTACGTGATAGGTAAACTTACCTTATCTGTTATGGTTAACATTTTCCTTTGCTGCTTAGGCTCACTACAAGAAGCCTTAGAAGATGAAGGATGCTTGGGAGGCATTGCAAAGGTTAAAATATGCGAGTAAAAAAATCACAAGCAAAACGTATTAATAAGCATAACGTGAACGGCGCACACGAGTGAGGCGCGACAATGGAAAATGGTGGAAGCCTTTGTCCGAAACGCTGATAGCGGTATCGTATTTTACATGTTGCAATACTGTTACTATTTATGTTTTTACTATTTTTTACTGTTTTATTATTCTTAGGCTAAGAAATACGTTTTTTTATCAATAAAATCATGAAACTACTGGAAATATAAATGTATATGCTAGCTCACGTGGCTGCGACCCCAATACATTGTACGCTATCGGACACAAGCAAAATGTTTAATAAGCATAACGTAAACGGCGCACACGTGAGTTAGACTAAACGAGCCTTTGTCCGAAACGGTGATAGCGGTATCGTATTTTACATATTGCAATACTGTTAGTATTTGTTTTTTTTACTATTTTCTACTGTTTTATTATTTTTAGGCTAAGAAATACGTTTTTTTATCAATAAAATCATGAAACTACTGGAAATATAAATATATATGCTAGCTCATGTAGCTGCGACCCCAATACATTGTACGCTATCGGACACTTTTTCGCATGATGCAATACTGTGAGTTATACTGTACGTACGTATATCTAAATTTATGTTTTTTACTATTTTTTACTGTTTTATTATTCGTAGGCTGGGAAATAATTTTTTTTTATCAATTAGATAATGAAATATGTTTTTTAAATAAAAAAAAATGAAAATACTGAATTTTTATTTTTTTTAATATTTTAATATTTTTGAATATACCCAAAAAATAATATAATAATTTGCCAAAAAAAAACGTCGTACAGTGAAAACGATCCAGCGGGGGATCACTGTGTGTATGTATGTGTATATATATATATATATATATATATATATATATATATATATATATATATATATATACCCTGAGGGAGAGGGGCTAATATACTTCCTCTGAGTTCTTCTGAGATTCGTAAGAGTTGGCTAATTGGGGCGGGAGTAATGAGACTGGGAATCCCCTCCTCTGCATTTTCTCTCAGGCATTCTCCTTATAAGGGGAAGAAGGCTTACATATATATATATATATATATATATATATATATATATATATATATATATATATACTCAGCTCGCTTTTAATGCGTTTTAAAATACAAGAAATAGGAATAGTGCCCTCAAAAAATTATAGTAATAAAAATGAGAAATACACGAATAACGCCCCCGCAAAAAATTCGATTTAAACATTTCATTTTAGTAAATAAGCAATTGCCTCGGAGGCACTTTCCCACCTTGCTGCCATGTGCATACGTTTACATGGGAATTAAGGGGACACCCTGGATTGGGAGGAGGTGAAAAGAACTTTAACATGTGCTGATGCCAGGTGTTAAAGGAAAGGGCTCTATCTAAACTATAAACAGCAAAAAAATTTTCTTTTAGGTAAGTATTCATCGTAAAATAATGTCATAAATGATGATGTTTTGATATCCTTTTGTTGTGTTGCATTTTACATCAATATGACTTAAATAATCAGCATTTCTGTATGATAACTACGTCACTAGGGATGGAAGCAAGTGATGGTGGTAGGTGAAGAAGGAAAGGGCTCTATCTAAACTATAAACAGCAAAAAATTGCCCTTATAGGTAAGTATTCATTGTAAAATAATGTCGTAAATGACGATGTTTTGATATCTTTTCGTTGTGTTGCATTTTACATCAATTTGCCTTAGATAATCAGCGTTTCTGTACGATAACTTCATCACTAGGGATGGAAGCAAGTGTTGGAAGGTGATAGGAGGTGTTGTGGTGAGCTCATCTGATTCAGCCGTTCAAGTGAAACGAATCTATGCCCATTATCATTATTTCTTATGGAAAATGACTCGCTACATTATGCTATTTTTACATTACACATCACTTCTGAGAACCTATCTTCACTTTATACCAAGAACTGTATATATATATATATATATATATATATATATATATATATATATATATATATATATATATATATATATATATATATTAGTGATCCTTCACTGCATCACGTTTCTTGGCTCGCGATTTCACTGAGCCGCGATTTTTTTTGCAAAAAAAAAAATTTGGGGGGGTATATGCAAAAAAAATAAAGGAGGGCTCTATCTAAATTATAAACAGCAAAAAATTGCCCTTTTAGGTAAGTGTTCATTGTAAAATAATGTCATAAATGATGATGTTTTGATATACTTCCGTTGTGTTGCATTTTACATCAATTTGACTTAGATAATCAGCATTTCTGTACAGTAACTACGTCACTAGGGATGAAAGCAAGTGATGGTGGTAGGTGCAAAAGGAAAGGGCTCTATCTAAACTATAAACAGCAAAATATTGCCCTTTTAGGTAAGTATTCATTGTAAAATAAAGTCGTAAATGACGATCTTTTGATATCCTTTTGTTGTGTTGCATTTTACATCAATTTGCCTTAGATAATCAGCGTTTCTGTACGAAAACTTCATCACTAGGGATGGAAGCAAGTGTTGGAAGGTGATACGAGGTGTTGTGGTGAGCTCAACTGATTCAGTCGTTCAAATGAAACGAATCTATGCCCATTATCATTATTTCTTATGGAAAATGACTCGCTACATTACGCTATTTTTACATTACACATCACTTCTGAGAACCTATCTTCGCTTTATACCAAGAACTGGGTATATATATATATATATATATATATATATATATATATATATATATATATATATATATATATATATATATATATATATATATATATATATATATATATATACAGTGATCCTTCGCTGTATCACGCTTCTTGGCTCGCGATTTCACTGTATCGCGATTTTTTTTTGGCATTTTTTTTTTATTTTGGTATATGCAAAAATATTAAGATATTAAAAAAATAAATATTTTCAGTATTTTCATTTTATTGAAAAAAAAACATATTTCATTATCTAATTGATAAAAAAAAATTATTTCCCAGCCTACGATTAATAAAACAGTAAAAAATAGTAAAAAACATAAATTTAGATATACAGTATAACTCACAGTATTGCATCATGTGAAATAGTGTCCGATAGCATACAATGTATTGGGGTCGCAGCTACGTGAGCTAGCATATATATTTATATTTCCAGTAGTTTCTTGATTTTATTGATAAAAAAAACGTATTTCTTAGCCTAAGAATAATAAAACAGTAAAAAATAGTAAAAAACATAAATACTAACAGTATTGCAACATGTAAAATACGATACCGCTATCAGCGTTTCGGACAAAGGCTTGCACCATCTTCCATTGTCTCGCCTCACTCGTTCAGTCTAACTCACGTGTGCGCCGTTCACGTTGTGCTTATTACTACGTTTTGCTTGTGATTTTTTTACTCGCATATTTTAACCTTTACAATGCCTCCCAAGCATCCTTCATCTTCTAAGGGTTCTTGTAGTGAGCCTAAGCGGCAAAGGAAAATGTTAACCATAACAGATAAGGTGAAACTCTTAGATATGTTGAAAGAAGGAAAAATTTTTACGGATGTCGGCCGCTATTTTGGCCTCAATGAATAACAGCCGTAAAGCTGTTATTGGCTGCGGAATAATTTCCTCTGGCGTCTACAAACTCATTACCACCTCATTCACGGTAAGTTTACCTATCACGTACATATAATTTACGTTGCATGCTGTTATTTATAAAGTAAAGGGTGGTTATTTAACAGTGCAGGGGGGGTTTATACAGTAAACGTAAAAATAATTGTAAAATACCTATGTACAGTACATGAGTATGTCATATAAATTTACGCTTGCATGTTGTTATTTATGAAGTAAAGGGTGGTTTGTTAACAGTACAGGGAGGGTTTATACAGCTTATAGTGTAAACGTAAAAATAAATTAAAATATCTATGTACATATAAGGTGATCCTACTCCGCGAAATTCCTGTCTCGCACCGGGTCCCGGAACCGAACCTTCGCGATAATCAAAGGAACACTGTATACGTAACAGTTATGATAATTGTGTTTAGATTCGCATTTTCAATTATTCAGCCACCATGAAGTATCCTACTAGTACAGACGCTCCTTGACTTACAAACACCCAGAGATATGAACATGTGAAAAGTGTACTGCCTATGCAGTCTACTATTAATATGCAACAAGTTATTATAAATGGTTCCAATGTCTAACGAAACATGCAAATTTGCATCATGTGTCTTTAGGATAAGAAAACAAATGTTTTATGTCCTAACACAACTTTTTTATGTTACGTACATGATGAAGGAATGTTTGTGCACCCAATACAGTACAGTCACCTCGCTTTTTACGCATGTTTATATACTAAGCGAACTTGGAATAACGCCTCTTGAAAATGGTAAAAAAATCGAAATGCGCAAGTAATATGCGTGAGAAAAAGCAGAAAAATATGGTTCAGTTTAGTAACTAAGCAACCGCCTAGGAGGCAGTTTCCACCCATTTTGCCATGTGCTTCAGTCTCTCTTCGCCCAGTATGAACCCCAACTACAACCAGGGGATATCTCTCCCCCTTCCACCTCCTCTTCTCCTCCCTCTACTACTGCTTAAGTCACCTCCTCACCGCTACTCCGTTCATTCCAGTATGCTGTTGCCCATCGTATATATAGTGAGTACACCTGTGTAATTTTTTACGCTTTTTTTATGTTATATCTCTAATACTGTACTACATTATTATATTCAGGCTTTGCGTAATAAAAAATAAATGAGTTTTCTAGTCTTGCTTTTGTTCATTTTTTATTCCATCTTTGTTAACGTTTGCAGCTAGGGGTTTGTTCTACCGATTCCCCCTCCTTTTCTCCTACCGCTTAAGTCATGCGCTCACCGCCACCACGCTTGTCCCATGCCTGTTGCTCACTGTATATAGTGAGTAGAAAGTGTTTTATCTTATTTTCTTAAAGTAATTCTGGCATTGCATGAGGAAAAAAATTAGTTTTCTAGTCTTGCCTTTGTTAAATTTTTTTTATTTTATCTCTGTTTATGTTTGCAGATAGGGGTCGTTCTCCCGCTTCCCCCTCCTCTTTTACCGCTTAAGTCACGTGCTCAACGCCACAATGCACGTCCCAGTATGCCTGTTGCCCACGGCATAATAAAGTGAGTTAATATGTTTACAGTACAGTATTTATTTGTAAATCTGTATATCTCTAATACTGTACACTATTTGTACTTTAATATACATAACTACAGGTATTTCAGGTTTGCTATGTACTGGTAAAATATGATTTACTTATCTTATTTCTTTTGCATAGTTTGTTTCTGTACGGTTGTTGAACGTATCTATGCCTATTACCATTATTCCTTATGGAAATTGACTATTTAT
Source organism: Halocaridina rubra (assembly GCA_037179515.1). Taxonomy (NCBI): domain Eukaryota; kingdom Metazoa; phylum Arthropoda; class Malacostraca; order Decapoda; family Atyidae; genus Halocaridina; species Halocaridina rubra. Next base: position 26,672 of record JAXCGZ010010373.1, on the reverse strand, counting down.
ATTACCCGAGCCTTTAGAGACTCTATCCTCGTGTTATTTCGAGAGGTAAGTGTACTGTACATACAATATAGCAACTTCCAAACAATTTAAGATACGAATGGCCGTTCGGAATGTAACTCGTTCGTAAGTTGGGGAGAGTCTGTACTCATACTGTACATTCTTTTGATAATGCTGGTTTTTCATATTAGCAAAATTTAATTAGTGCAGCATCATAATAAGTTGATAAACCTAAAGTTACCTGCTCATACAATATTTTAACCAATAGGAAATTCTGGTTTCAAATGAATATGCTTCTTCCAGAATAATTAGATATACTGTATTTGCAACTGATGATGGTCTTCAAGGTAAATGTTATACTATGCCCTTTTCTAGTAATAATGCTAACAAACCAGTTTATACAAGGGAAATTTCCCCCGTTATATTGGTAAAAATGAAAGATGGAAATGTTCGTGTCTGCTGATTTTCGTAACTTTCACTCCTTGTATCTGAAGAATTTTATACAAATTGCAAGGCACTAGGTATTTTTACATATTATATCTAAAGTAGGGATACCATCAGATACATTTAGAAGAAAGTAAAACTAAGACAATCTTTTCCAATTTAAAACAACTATTTGGATTAAAAAAATGCACCTGTACATTTTTCCAGACTAACGACAAACATCATGACAGATTCAACTGGTAATGTAGCTCTGATATATTTAGAGGATATTTAATTCTTGGCAGAGATAATGATGAGCATATGAGAATTATAATTCTTAGTCTGATAAGGTTAAGGTAGCATAACCCAAGAGCAAATTATCTAACGTTCAAATGTTCATAATTTAGGTTCAGCTTCTTGGACATTTGTTGACTAATAACAAAATATACCCCTTGCATCTTAAAGTTAGGTCAGTTCAACATTCTCCACATCCATTAACTTCGAAAAGCAAGGTATCTCCTAGGTCTTGCTTCTTATTAGAGAAAATTAATTCCAATCTTTGCAGCAATTTCTAGACCCTTAAGATTTTTTTTTTTTTTATGTGTAACACCAGCACAGGTAAAAACTACCCTCATCAATAAAGGCTCGGGCACGAGAAAACACCAAGACGAAGGAAAAGAAAAAGGTTAAGGACAAAGTAGAGATGAGGTAATCTCACGTAAAGGAAAACGACAGACAGAAAAAACAGTCAAAGTACAGAGGACCCAGAGATATGGATGACTAGGCCCTGAGATGATGATAGGTCTGCTTTTTGAAGGATGATAGGTCATAAGAATTAGGAAAGACAGAAGATGGAAGGGAGTTCCAGAGTCTGGAGGTAGAAGGAAAGAAGCAGTCACAGCATCGACCAATCCGCGAGCTACAAATCTCCATGCATTACTTCTGAGATGAGGCCGCTTGGAGAGTGTTATGCGGCCTCGGCAGTGGGAGAGGGATGCAACTCCCCAACTCATCAGAGCAGCGATGGAAGTAGTAGCGATAGAAAAGAGAAAGGAAGGATAACTTACGGCACAGAGAGACAGAGAATCCAGATTAGAAGTAAGAGAAGGATCATTAATAAGTCTGACTGCCTTAGATTTAACCCTATCAAGGAGATAAGCATAAGAAAAAGCACCTCAGATGTGTGAGCAGTATTCTAAGCAGAAACAGAAAAGACCTTTATACATTTTAAGTAACTGTAAAGAGGAAAAGTAATGAAGAAAACGGAACAAAACCCCCTATTTTTTGGATGCAGATTTAGAAATTTGGATTATGTGATTCCTCCAAGACAGGTTAGAGGCTATATGGATTCCTAATATGTTGATAGAATTAAGAGGGTAAATTTCGTTAGTTTCGAAGACAATAGGGTTATCAGGAAGAGAGGGTAAAGAGATAGCCAGAAACTGTGTATTGCAGGCATTCAATTTTAACTAAATTTTGAGTGCCCCACTCAGATACCCTCTGCAAATCGGAGTTGAGAGTAGAAGAAAGAGTGATACGAGACTGATTACGAGTAACAGATGAAGCTTGTGAAGAAAAGGCAGAGGAAAAGTGAAGGGTAGAATCATCAGCAAAGGCATGACAAAGAGAGAAAACTGGGGATTGTAGAAGATCATTGATGAAGAGAAGGAACAGAGTTGGTGAAAGAACAGAGCCCTGTGGAACACCACTGGTAACAGAGAAAGGGCTAGATGTCGCACCATCAATAACTACTGATATAAAACGGTCAAAAAGAAAACTGGAAATCAGAGAACAGAAAGGGGTAAAGCCATAGGCAGGTAGTTTGGCCAACAGAGCCTTGTGACAGACTCTGTCAAAAGCCTTAGATATATCAAGGGCGACAACAAAGGATTCCCCATAGTTCCTCAGAGAAGATGACCATACATGAGGAAGATAGGACAGGTCAACAATGGATCTTGTCTTGCAGAAGCTGTACTAGTGATCGGAGATAAGTGGGTTAGATGCAAGGCGTTTCAAGAAGTGAACACTGAGCAAAGTTTCGAAAACTTTAGCAATAGAGGAGGTTAAGGCAATAGGTCAGTAGTTTGAAGAAATAGACCAACAGGTTGAACTAGAGCATGCTTCCAAGATGAAGGATAGATACTGGCTGACAGAATGAGGCAAAAAAGACGGCAAAACACAGGAGCCAGTTCATCTGCAAACTCCTTAAGGAACCTTGCAGGGATACCATCGGGCCCAGATGCCTTGTTTGTCTTTAGCAAGAGAAGAACCTTATTAACTTTGCTTGAAGAAAGGATAAGGGAGGTCATAGGGTTAGAGAAGGGTAAAGATTGAGGGACAGGTGCACTGAAATCGTTTATAAAAGAGTTGGCAGAAAAGTGAGAGCCAAAGAAAGTGGCTTCATCAGTGGGAGAGCAAGCTCTAGAACCATCAGGACGAATGAGAGGGGGAAAGTTTGAGTTACAAAGTATCAATTGGATAGAACAGAGAAATGCTTTTAACAAGTTGAAGAATTTATTTTCTTCTAACGTAATTTTAGCACATCCAATATTTGAAGGACAACAACATGTAACTGACCAATTTCATTGCATACTATGCTCAGAAGAGTACTAAATTACAACATTCATCTCTGGAATCCGGTTAGCCACCTTATTCACATTACAGAAGTACTATATCGCTAATTCCTTCTAGGCCAGCAAATATGTGTAAAGAGCAACTATCTGCCTCTCAAACTTTTATTTACAAAGGATAACCCAAGTCAAAAACTTGAACAAGGAATCGTTGGATTTGTTACATTTAATTTTATAGATTTCGCATAATTTGGCTCAAAAGAGCAATTCAGTGGCAAATGAATTATTGCAAGCAGTTATGGGCTATAGGCAATAAAAATGCTCCGGAGTCTGAGCATATATGTCACATGAAAGCGGCAACAAGAGCACTCAGGGGCGCCCAGCTGATCTTAGGGGGAAAGGTAATAAAGGTTACAGCATCCTCCGTTTGCCCTCCCCCAAACAAGTAGTGCTCGGTAAATCTATTAGGAAACATCCTTTTCTTAAATAACCTGTCCAGTCAATGGCAGTGCACTGAGGTGGGGCTAAGCATCACACAAATGCATGCACACTCTTTTCCCCCCCCTTTGGATGTCCCAGTAACTCCAAGACAGTGCCGTAATAATGATATTCAACATACAGTATCTCAATAAATGCTTCACCCCTTGTCTTGCCTTACAATCAGTCTGCCCTGATAAAGCACCCAGTAAAGAGCAGCGCAACATCATTTCTATTCGAACATGTCATTGAAAGGCCCAGTATACATAAACCAAGGTAAGCAGCATCCAAAAATATGAATAAACGTTTAATGAATGTATTTAGATAATTATCATAATGCTGAACATGAATTATCAATTGATTGGACTAATGATGACTTAATAAAATCTTAAAATGATCTATGGAAGAGTGTAAAGATGGCATGCTCAGATGCTTCAGTATATTTCCCAAAGGAATTTCAGATTCCTAGGGAATTTTTGTATTCATAGGAAATAGTCTGCTCGGGAGACCGATATTTTGTATTGACTGAGCACGGTGAATGTGGTTAGTATATTAAAGAATGGTTTAGCTTAGATGCTATAATACCAAAACAAAAAAAAATATTACTTTGCCATGCCCACCTAGTTGCAGGCTACTTAGGCATCCAATGGATTGTACAGAGGGTTTCCAAAGGATGTTGTTGGCCAGGCGTTAATAAGTTACTAATTTTGTAAATGTCATGTAAGCAGATGTTTCAAAGCACATACGTACAATATCCCAAGGTGTCGCAGATGGCCAAATGTCACGTATGGAAACATAGGCATGTAGATTTAGTAGTCCCTGGGCTAAAAACTCATAACTGTATAAAATACAGACGCTCCTCTACTTAAGAACAACCGACTTATGAACATTCACCAATATGAACAAAAACCTACCTATTATCAACCCATGTATTATTAATGTATGTATTGCTGTACTGTACTGTATTATTACATTTTTATTATTGTATTAAAATTCATTAGTACTGCATACTTTGTTTTCTAAATTAGCTAGGTGTCTTTAGTGTAATTACTGTACAGTACTGCATATGTATGTATTGTACAGTACTTTTTTTTACCTAGACACAACTTATGAACAATTCTACTTACAAACAGACTTTTGGAACCTAATTAGTCCGTAAATTGGGGATTGTTTGTATACAGTATTTCTGGTTTGGTAGATGAACTTGCCAGATACCGCTTCCTAAATATGCTTACTCTGCTGCGGATGTAATTTTGAAGCTTAATCAGATATCTGACTATCCTTCTGAAGTCATTTCTGAGATGCACATAAATTTAGTCTTTAAATATCTCTGATAAAAAGCTTGTAAATACAAGCCATGAACAAGTACTTGATTATAGGCCACACGTTAATGTGGCCTATAAACAGGTATCTCCAGGTAACCGAAAACAAATAATTGTGCAAATGCTTGCTACTCAATTACCGTGATGGTCAGATGGAGGATAATTACACCTGTTTACTTATTTTACATTTTGTGAACAATTATTTTTATACTTCCATTCATTATCTTTCCCATTTGTTTTACTGTGCAATATCTTCATTTAACTCGTAAAAAAAACAATCTAAAAGATGTCTGACAGGGAATCAACATACGTCAGATAGAGATTTAGTAAACCTCTTCATGGATAGCTTTTACATTTCTCGAACGTATATTACTTCAATTAAGTTCATTGTGTGTTTACTTTTGTTTTACTGTGGTATCTACAATATACTCGTAAAATACTCAAGCAAAAACTCCCATGGATACTTTGATACTGTATCACATAATGTTTGCAAAGAGGTTTAATAAACAAGCTTACCGTATGTTCTACATAAAAAAACTACTGTGCTCTTACTAAAATAATCTTAATTGCATTACATAGGTTGAGTAAATTTATCTATGCATGATTTAGTATACAGGAGGTTGGGAATAGGTACACACAATCCCCAACTTACGAACGAGTTAGGTTCCAGAAGTCCGTTCGTAAGTAGAATTGTAAGTTGTGCTTAGGCAAAAAAAAAAGTGCTGTACAGTACATACGTATGCAGTACTGTAGACACTTAACTACTACATAAAACATAAAGAGTATAGTATTAACGAATTTTGGTACCGAAATAATAATGTAATAATGCAGTACAATATAGTAATAATACATACATTAATACTGTACATGGGTAGATAATGGGTAGGGTTTTGTTCGTATCTGTGAATGTTTGTAACTCAGTTGTTCATAAGTAGGGCAATGTCTGTATGAGCAAAGTACAAGTATGCATGTACTTTTACACAAGGTTCTGGAGAGAGGGAATAAAAAAATATATATATATATATATATATATATATATATATATATATATATATATATATATATATATATATATATATATATATATATATATATATATATATATAGAAGCTCCCCTACTTATGAATAACCGAGTTACGAACACTCACAGATACAAACAAAAACCTATCCATTATCTACCCATGTTATAATGTATGTATTACTTTATTTTAGGGTTATGATGCTTCGTAATTACAATGCATTGCCCATAAATTGTTTTGCTTCTTTTTTTCTATTTTTGGCTGTTTTACGTCTCCTAAGTGTAAAGAAGATTCTTCTGATGGCAATGCTTCAAAGAAAAGGAAAGCTATCACAATGGAAGTAAGTGAAATTAGAGATAGTGAAATGCATGGAATAGGGAGAAACTTTACTACTGCATTAGCATAGATACTTAATTTAGGTGTATTCCGACTTACACTGAAATACAGGTTACATCAAGTTTCAGGAACCCTTTATCCCCAAGGAGCTATGACCTGTGATTAAAGTAGGCTCGACTTATGGTGAATATTCATGTTTTGACTTGGCCACCTCCCTTTCAAGGGGTTTGCAGCCATTATGTGTATATATACACCTTGTTTGCTTTTTCCGCGAGTTTATAATCCGCGAAATTGAAATAATGCCCCTAAATAACAATAGTAATAAAATATGAAATTCACAAATAACGCCCATGCAAAAAAATTTGAAAAAGAATTTTTCATTTTAGTAAATAATCGACTGCCTCGGAGGCACTTTTCCGCCATCCTCCTCCTCTTCTACCGCTTAACGCAATCGGATATTATGAAGATAATGGAAAAAAAAGCATGAAGAACAAACGGTAAACAAATTTTCGATATAATATTGTCAGGGAAAGAGCGTGCGAGGGTCCATCAGCTGATACAGAAGTGGCAAATCGTTTCTGGATAGAGATTCGTTCTCCCACATCGTCCTCCTTTTCTACCGCTTAATGTGATCAAATATATGAAGAAAATTGAAAAAAGCATTAAAAACAAAGAGCAAACAAACTTTCAATATAATATCGTCAGGGAAATAGCATGCGAGGGTGCATCAGCAGATATGGAAGTGGCAAAACGATTGCAGAAAGAGGTACGTTCTCCAACATCCTCCTCCTCTTCTACCGCTTAAAGCGATCGAATACTGGTATACCTCACCTAACGTCTTTAATTGGTTCCAGGAGAGATGACTTGAGTTGAAAAACGACTTAAATTGAATTAGCTTGTCTCTAGGCTAGCCTAGATATACAGATTTACTGTAGTAGTAGTATAGTTGGGTGGGATATGCCTTTTGCAACGGCTCCCAATCTTGGTTTTGCTTTGCTAACTTGTTTGTGCAGTTTTTATTATTTGATTTTTTTTTCTACATATTCTTTTTATAAATTTTTTTCTTTCTTTGACATCTTTTTCACTACAATATCTAAATAACAATACATCAGCAATTATTTCAATTTTCTTTTCTATATATGGTTGTGCTAAAAAACTATATTCTGTTCTTATTTGTGCATATGCTTCACAAAATAGTAGAAAATGTTCCAGGCTCTCTTCACATTGTTCACACGTTGGGCAGGTAGTATCTTTATTTTTAAAATTATGTACAGTAAACAAACTAATGAACTCTATTATGCCATTGGCAACAGGCTTAGCATGGTGGCCAGTGTTGCCAGATAAAGCGTATGTTTTTTATTTTCAAATGTATGGTACAAATGGATGGAATTAATGGTAAATTGCTGCATACAGTGAAGAGTTTGTATGAAGGCAGTAGAGCTTGTGTTAGGGTAGGGAATGAAGTGAGTGAGTGGTTTCCAGTGAGTGTGGGACTGCGACAAGGATGTGTGATGTCACCATGGCTGTTCAATTTGTATATTGATGGAGTTGTAAGAGAGGTGAATGAGCGAGTGCGTGGTCGAAGCTTGAGAATGGTAGATGGGGATGATAACTAGTGGGATCAGTTGCTGTTTGCAGATGATACTGTGGTGGTAGCAGATTCAGAGGAAAAGCTGTGTCAGTTAGTGTCAGAATTTGGAATGGTGTGTGAGAGAGGGAAGTTGCAAGTGAATGCGGGAAAGAGTAAGGTTATGAGGTGTACAAGAAATGAGGATGGTGCTGGATTGAATGTTATGTTGAATGGAGAGACACTTGAGGAGGTTAATCAGTTTAAGTATTTAGGCTCGGTTATAGCTGCAAATGGTGGAGTGGAAGCAGATGTGTGTCACAGAGTGAATGAAGGATGTAAAGTGTTGGGTGCACTGAAAGGAGTGATCAAGAATAGAGGGTTGGAAATGAATGTTAAGAGAGTTTTGTATGAGAAAGTGGTTGTGCCAACTGTGATGTATGGATCAGAGTTATGGGGTATGAAAGTAAGTGAGAGACGGAAACTAAATGTGTTTGAGATGAAATGCCTGAGGAGTATGATTGGTGTATCTCGATTGGATAGGGTTAGGAATGAAGTGGTGAGAGCAAGAACGGGTGTGAGGAGAGAAATTGCAGCCAGAGTAGATATGAATATTCTGAGATGGTTTGGCCATGTGGAAAGGATGGATGATGAAAGGCTGCTGCAAAAGGTGATGAATGCGAGAGTTGATGGGTTAAATGCTAGGGGGAGGCCTAGGTTTGGATGGATGGATGGAGTAAGGAGAGCCCTGAATGATAGGAGGATGGATGTGGGGGAAGCAAGCGAGCGTGCTAAGAATAGGAATGAGTGGCGAGCGATTGTGACGCAGCTCTGATGGACATCTGCTGTTACCACGGGGCTGCATCTTACAGAGGTAGCCCTGTGGTAGGGGAAGTAGGAGGAGTTAGCAGTTGTGAAGCGACACATGTTGTGGAAGAGCCGGGAGGATGGGCTGTGGCACTCCAGCAGTGCCATCTGAACGGTCGCTAGCTCCCTCGTCATTGCCCATAGAGCAAAGCAATCCCCTTATTGTTTTCCTTTCTTGATGTCGGCTACCCCCCAATTAAAGGGGGAAACAGCCAAGGTAGATAGATAGATGGTACATTTTAAGATATATATTAATTACAAGATGGTAGTACTGTAATTTAAATAAAAATGTACTTCATCTTTAAGATACTTGAAATAACTTACCAGCTTACATGTATGTTTTTTATATTTATCATTTCTCTCATTTATGTATTCTGGCAACACTGATGGTGGCAGTGAGGAAGAGGCTGCATACGTTTTGTCACTCTTCCGTATCAGCTTATGCACCCTCACATGCTATTTCCCTAACAATATTATATTAAAAATAACTTTGCTGTTTGTTCTTAATGCTTTTATTCACTTTTCTTCATAATATCCGATTGCATTAAGCGGTAAAAGAGAATTAGGATACGGGAGAACGAACCAGTGCTGCCAGGTCAAGCTGTCAAAAATTCCCTAGATTCGCTTACAAAATTTCCCTATTTGGCTCAAAATATTCCCGTTATAGATACATATACAAGGCTATATACATTTCAAGTTCTTCATCTCAATTACCACACAGAGTAAAAATATAAAGAATTAGAATAATAATAGCTAGTTCTCCAGAATTTCCCTCTTTCTTTTTTGGATTTTCCCTAGATTTTAGTTTTAGTGAATTTTCAAGTTTCTTCCCAGTTTCCCTGTACCTACCTGAATTTCCCTAAAACAAAGAAATTTCCCTGTACCTGGCAGTCTATGAACGAACTTCTATCGGCAAACGTTTTGCTACTTCCGTATCAGCTGATGCACCCTCACACGCTATTTCCCTGACAATATTATATTATAAATAACTTGCTGTTTGTTTTTAATGCTTTTTTTCAATTAGGTGCCATGGGGGCAAAATATAAGGTCACAAATGAATGAGAATGAGAGTAGCCGATAAACAGACATATACCATGCATTAACTAATCAATTCAAAACAATAGCGGTTTTGCGGGAATGACGAGTGACGACGCCTAACGGCAGATATTGGAACTACTATACGTATTTTAATAAGATTTTATATGCTATTATTCTTATTTATTGTACAATAACATGATTTTATGTGCTTTTGTTTTTATTTATAGCAATGGGATCCATATCCTCCAACAAAAAAGTCCTTTTCGATAAATGCAAATGCCTGCTGAAGTCTTATTCATAATCTTATTCGCATTATTATTATTATTATTATTATTATTATTATTATTATTATTATTATGATGAGTAACGACGCCTAACGGTAGATAATGGAACTACTGTACGTATTTTAGTAAGATTTTATATGCTTTTATTCTTATTTATTGCACAGTAGCATGATTTTATGTGCTTTTGTTTTTATTTATTGTACAGTAACATGATTTCATGTGCTTTTAATGGTTTTCTAGTGGTATTTTGATTCCAATATTTGTAGCGGACAGACGTAAAGTTGACTATGATGACAAACTTTTTTCTATTTTTTTATCTTTCCATATATTTTTTTGAAAACCGACGTATAATCGAGAACGACTTAACTCGAAACGACTTAAGCCAAGGTATACATGTATGAAGAAAATTTTAAAAAAGCAATAAGAACAAACAGCAAACAAACTTTCGATATAATATCGTCTGGGAAATAGCGTGTAGAAAAATATATATATTTCATTTTAGTTTCCCATGTATAGTACTATATAGTTTTCTTTGTAACAAATTGCAAATTTTTCTTTATCTCTCAGCTGAGTTTGTTTACGTTAAGATTCTGTGCAGCATGCTCGATAAGTAAAGAAATGTTTAGAACCAAGGAATATTAATAATACTATAATCTTGAAAATTAGATAAACACCAAATAGAGTGAGTAAATAAATATTTTATGAGTAAGATATTGTGCCTGAATAGTGATAAGCATCAGCTGATAAGGAAGCAGCAAAACATTTGCCGACAGAGGTTCGTTCTCCCACATCCTCCTCCTCTTCTATCGCTTAATGCGATCGAATATTATGAAGAGAATTGAAAAAAAGTATTAAGAACAAACAGCAAACAAACCTTTGATATAATATTGTCAGGGAAATAGCATGCAGAGAATATATATATTTCATTTAAGTTTCCCATGTACAGTATGTATAGCGTACTATTTTAATAAATAAAATAGTACGATATACGCTTTCTTTGTAACATATTGCAGTTTTCTTTTTGTCTCAGCTGAGTGTGTTTACATTAAGATTTTGTGCATGGTCAATATGTAAAGAAGATAGAATAATGTTTAGAACTAAGGAATATTAATATACTGTACTATAATCTTGAAAATTAGATAAACCCCAAATAGAGTGAGTAAGTAAATATTTTATGAGTAAGATATTGTGCCTGAATAGTGATAAGCATAAGCTAATACAGAAGCGTCAAAACGTTTACCGATAGAGGTTCGTTCTCCCACATCCTCCTCCTCTTCTATCGCTTAATACGATCGAATATTATGAAGATAATGGGAACAAAGCATTAAGAACAAACAACAAACAAACTTTCGATATAATATTGTCAGGGAAATAGCGTACGAAAGTGCATCAGCTGATACAGAGGCGGCAAAACGTTTGCATCCTCGTGCTCACCGCCACCATGCACGTCCCAGTGTATGCATGTTGCCCACCGCATAATAGAGTGCATTAATTTGTTTACTGTACAGTAAATCTGTATAGCTTTAATACTGTACACTATTTGCATGTTAATTTAGATAACTACAGGTCTTTCTGCTTTGTTATGTACTTATAAAATATGTTTTAATTATCTTATATCTTTGGCATAGTGTGTCTATGGACGGCTGTGAAATGCATAAATGATTCTTATGGAAAATTACTTGTTAAATTACACGAAAATTACAATACACGGCACTTCTGAGAACCTATCTTCACGTTATTCTAGGAACTAGGTATATATATATATATATATATATATATATATATATATATATATATATATATATATATATATATATATATATATATATATATATATATATATATATATATATATTTTTTTTTTTTTTTTTTTTTTTTTTTTTTTTTTTGACACCAGGACAGGTAAATAAACTGACCTCACCAATAAATGCCCAGGCACGAGAAAACAGTAACACAAAGGAAAATAAAAAAGTTATGGACAAGGCAGAGATGAGGTAATGATACACAAAGGAACACACTGAAAAAAATAGTAAAAGTACTGAGAACCTAGAGATATGGAGGATTAGGCCCTGAGATGACGATAGGTCTGTTTTTTAAAAGAAGACAGGTCATAAGAATTTGAAAAGACCAAAGGAAGAAGTGAGTTCTAGAGTTTGGGGGTAAGATGGGAAGTAGTAGTCGCCACATCGACCAATCCGTGAGCTACAAATCTCCACACAGTACTTGTGAGATGAGGCCACTTGGCAAGTGTTACGCGGCCTAGGCTGTGGGGGAAGGATGCAACTTGCCAACTCATCAGAGCAGTGACAGAAGTAGTAACGATAGAAAAGAAAAAGGGATGATACCTTGCAGCAAAGAGAGAGAGAGAATCCAGATTAGAAGTAAAAGAAGGATCATTAATGAGTCTGACTGCCTTAGATTCGACACTATCAAGGATATAAGTATAAGAAGAAGCTCCCCAGATGTGTGAGCAGTATTCTAAGCAGGGACGGATAAGACCTTTACATATTTCAAGTAAATGTAAAGAGGAAAAGTAATGACGAAAATGAAACAGAACTCCCAATTATTTGGATGTATATTTAGAAATTCGGATTATGTGATTCCTCTAAGACATGTTAGAAGCTACATGGATTCCTAATTTGTTGATAGAATTAAGAGTGTAAATTTCGTTAATTTCGAAGACAATAGGGCTATCAGGAGAAGATAAAGAGATAGCCATAAACTGTGTCTTGGAGAAATTAAATTTAAATAAATTTTGGGTGTCCTACTCAGATACCCTCTGCAAATCGTAGTTCAGAGTAGAGGAAAGAGAGATACGAGACTAATTACGAGTAGCAGATAAAGGTTGTAAAGAAAAGGCAGAGTTAAAGTGAAGGGTAGAATCATCAGCAAAGGCGTGAAGAAGAGAGGAAGATGGGGATTGTAGAAGATGATTGATGAAGAGAAGGAACAGAGTAGGTGAAAGAACAGAGCCCTGTGTAACACCACCGGTAACAGGGATTGGGCTAGATGTTGCACCGTCAACAACTACAGATACAAAACGATCAGAGAGAAAACTGCAAATTAGAGAACAGAAAAAGGGGTAAAGCCATATGCAGGGAGTTTGGCCAACAGTTATATATATATATATATATGGAAGGAAAAGCCCATTAAATAAAACAACGAAAATATATATATATAAATTACTTATTAATTTCGTGACCTAAGCTGGTCACCTTATCAAAGTATTGTTCTTTGTACTTTGATAAGGTGACCAGCTTAGGTCACGAAATTAATAAGTACTTTATATATATATATTTTCGTTGTTTTATTTAATGGGCTTTTCCTTCCAGTTTAGACTGTATGTTAACAGTTCAGTGTTATTAATATATATATATATATATATATATATATATATATATATATATATATATATATATATATATATATATATATAATTGTTGGAAAGGGCAGGTTTTTCTCGCAATTCCATTGAGTGAGTGATGTATATTTATATTACCAAAATTATTATGTACTCTTCAAACAGATACCTAAGCCAAGAGATAATGACCCCACACACCCTTGGGATCAAGTCAAGGTAACGATTCCAAATACATTTAAGTCATTATCTTGATCCCTCCCTCGTCATGGATATACTCCTATCTTAAACTGGGTTTGGTTACCATTCCTTAGGAAATTCTGGAAGGTAATCCCCTTCCTAAAATTCTACTGTGGTAGAATTTATTTTTCTCTTTGCCATTTTATGTCACTATGGGGGGGGGGGGCAATGCCAGGTCTACACAAAATCTAGTACTTAAAACATCTAAGTGCTCTAACTGGTCTGTGATGCAATTATCATAATTATTATTACAAAAGATAATATCATGGAATTAATTCAAGGTAAACTACTTTTTCCTAAATCATTAACTATTGAAATGGAAATACGAAACATTGAAAAAAATTATAAACTCAACTTAACCTAATAATTAAAACAAATCGTGGGATTCATTCCAAACTAGTGTTAAGGATGTACACATTGACGAATTAATACAATTTTATGTAGCCAGGTATCGTCTGAATTTCGAGAGCATTTGATGTCTACAATATTTCCTGTTCAGCTAAATAAATCACACATCATTATCCCAAATATTGTTGTCCTTTTAATAACGACTACCGTCATACATAATATAAAACCACGAATGATTAACCTAACCTAAGAAGTGAGTGAATAGTTTAAGAAATATAAAATATTCATCCATGAATGATTATCCTAACCTAATGAATGAGGAATTTAAGATATACCTACGAGTAGAGTCACGTGTTCTTTGTTTACTAAACTGCTGTCATCTGAGGGCTTTCTCCCAACCTCTCAAAGATTAGTGTTGATGTATACCATTCAAAAACTAGAATGAATAACGGCATCATTCAGTTATAATTACAGGCCGTCTAATAACCACTGTGATGTCACAACTTGAAAATCAAGCATTAAGAAAATAAATACAACTTTCCTTCCTCTGACCATACGTGGGGCAATAAAAAAATGGCGATATTTATTTTCATCATCTAATTTCCTTTAAATCTAGAAGACAAAACCAAGTCTCTCTGGTGGAAACGCCTAGAATAAGCTTAAGCCTTTCATTTCCGTGAGAAATAGGACGAAATATTTACGGAAACTGCGGGAAATTAGCGAAGAAATCGGTGCTCGTCCTTCACCCCCAGAAAAATACTGGTGTGAGGACTGTCTCCTTTCTAACTAAATTCTCCAGCATTTACAGGAAATTGAATATTAAGACAAACGCTAATCAAGTCTCCAATTACTTGTGACTCACCTGACATTTTTTCCGAGTCAAAAAATGTATCGCATGATACCGCAAATGCCGTAAATAACTAATAATGTACTCTCTACCTCCGGCCAACAGAGTAGCTATACGCGTTCCAGTAACGTTCGTTAATGACAAAATTATGGATATATTCGCTCAAGAACTCGCATTCTAAAAACAGAAGTTGATTTCTAATAAAGTTATTTCCATGATGAAATATTCTACTGCTCTATATGTTGTTAATTACGGATATAAAAATGGCAAAATACTCTTTAGAAGATTTAACATTCCCTTACGAAAGGGAAGAAAATCGAAGAATCGTAGCGTTTTCGTAGATTCCGTTTTCTTTCATAACGTATAATGAGGGACTCTAATAATCCCAATTCGATATCTTTTTCAAGTATATTGCCATGATTATTTATCGAAAGCAAATAATAATTCTACATAAAACTATATATAAATTCAGTATAAACGTGATGACAGTAAAAACGACAAAATTCCCATTAAAACTATTTAAATTTAGACAAGATGCTTGGTCCGTCTGAGAGAAAGAAATGATGTGGGCGTAGCTTGGCATCTAATCAATATGTCTTTCAACCCTAAATCTCTTATTAGGGCTCTTTTTTTTTTCCTCGCTCGTACCAAAACACAGTCAATCGAGTTCCTAATATACATTGACATATAAATAAAGAGTAGATTTATATATTTCTAAACTCTATCTCCATAACTCATTCACAGAGCGAGGGAAAAAAAATCGTTGCTAACCATTGTATATAGTTCGCCTGGGGCTAGAAAGGGTCTCATTTTGTAGCATGCTGAGTTATAACGCAGAGAAAATGGAGGACTGCTCCACAAGTATACGTATATATATAAGAAACTTTTATCATGTCAGTTTTATCAATCCCCAAAGCATACCAAAATTAGAAAATTGTATGCGTGACGTCGACAACGTACGTCGAGGCGGCGTTTTTGTGAAGTCATTTAAAATGGTAGATCTGGCAAGGTCATTGGGAACTCAACCGCTAGTACTAGTAGGGGAGGTATCGGGGACGGGGATGAGCTTATGAGGTATAAGGGAAGAGGATGTGGGGGGGGGGAGGAGAAATAATAATGTCTCAATGTTATGAACCCTCTGCTTCCATGAATGAATTAATTCATTATGAAGTTAGCATCCAAGTATCAGAAGAGGTAAAAACAAACTTTCTCTCTCTCTCTCTCTCTCTCTCTCTCTCTCTCTCTCATAATCATCATCATCATTATCGTCTACTACTACTGCGCCTACTCCTCCTCCTCCTCCTACTAATACTACTACTACCCATCTTTATTTCTATACAAGATATTACTGATACTGTACAAGTGTACTCTACACAAAATACAAAATCAAAATAGCGGTGTTTATCCGTCAGTACATAAACTATAAACATGAGGGGGAAGCGTCTGTCCAGCCACACAGTACAGAATCAATACCAAACGAAATGGGGCATTGTAATGGCATTGCTTATGGAACGGTTACATCTTCACCATTATTATTATTATTATTATTATTATTATTATTTTATTATTATTATTATGGTACTTCTGAACTGAATAAGGTATACACAATAATAACTTCTATTAATATAAATTCCGTATATAATATATTACAAAGGTGGCCAGATAAGGTCACGAAACTAGTAAGTACTTCATATATATATATATATATATATATATATATATATATATATATATATATATATATATATATATATATATATATATATATATATATATATATAGTAGGAAAGAGCCCATTCAAGAAAACAAAAACCAAAATATATTGGAAGTACTTATTTATTTCGTGACCTTATCTGGCCACCTTTTCAATGTACGAGAGAGAGAGAGAGAGAGAGAGAGAGAGAGAGAGAGAGAGAGAGAGAGAGAGAGAGAGAGAGAGAGAGAGAGAGAGAGAGAGAGAGAGAGAGGAGAGAGAGAGAGAGAGAGAGAGAGAGAGAGAGAGAGAGAGAGAGAGAAACTTGGCGAGAATTTTCGATTTACCCTAAAAATCACTATCAAAGCAAGAGCTAAAGTATGAGAGAAAAAAAAAAAAATATATATATATATATATATATATATATATATATATATATATATATATATATATATATATATATATATATATATATATGTATATATAACAGACTGTTAGCATACACCTTTAAATGGCAAGGAAACCCGTCAGTGTAACACAACACATGGAAAGTAAATCTATATTTCCGGTCCTAACTGGACCCCTTCTCAAGCAAAAATTTGTGCTTGAGAAGGGGTGCAGTTAGGACCCGAAATATAGCATTAACTTCTGTGTTAAGAACATAAGAACATAAGAATAGAGGACACTGGGTTCATCAGTTTAGTTTTAGTCGTAAGCATATGTATGCAAGGGATGGAGTGCATCTTTCTAATTCAGGTGTCTCGGTATTGGCTGGTATGATAGACAGAGAGGTAATAATAATAATAATAATAATACTTTATTTCCAACATACATTGGGTATTCAAATATGGGTGTACAATTAAAATTTACAAGTAAAATCTTCCTTTAAGAGTAACTTCTTAAGATTATATTTAAAAGTATACACTGAACCAGCATTTTTTAGTTCTCTGGGAAGCTGATTATATAAATGAGGTCCACGAATGTTTATGTCTCTTGAGCCAATATCAGTTTTAGACCTTCGTACTAATAAATCTTCCCCTTGACGGGTAGTTAACCCGGTAACTGAGCTTACTGTGGAAAAATTATACAAGCAATCAGGAATATTGTTTCTTAGTATATTAAAAACAAAGGTACATATATCAAAAACATATTTATCTCTAATCTTTATCCATTCTAGATCTTTTAAAACAGGAGAGATGTGCTCGTATTTTCTTACATTGCCAACAGCCACTCGTGCTGCAAAGTTTTGTAACTTTTGTATTCTTTGTAATTGAGTCTTATTTGTACATCCCCAAACTTTGAGACAGTAATTAATTAAACTCATAGCTAAGGACTGGACAATTATTATACGAGTTGATGTTTCAAATGAGTCTTTTACCCTATTTAGATATATTAGAGTACCCATTACTTTTTTATAAATTTCATCTATATGCATTTCAAAATTCATGTAACGGTCAAAATAGACACCTAGGTTCTTTACCGAGTTCATTGGCTTAATGATATTACCGTTAAAATTTATATGAAGATTGTCATCAACTTCTGATAATAATTGTCTGGATCCGATAAGAATAGATTGGGTTTTAGTTTCATTAAGTAACAGACCATTTTTTAGAAAGTAACGTTTAGCCATATACAAAATTTCTTCTGCTCTACGAATAATATTTTCTAAATCATTAATTTCTCCCTCAATTAAGATTTGAGTATCGTCAGCATATTGAATGACATAACAGTTAGGTAAATATTTTACTAGATCGTTTACATATATTAGAAAAAGTATAGGTCCTAGGATCGATCCCTGAGGGACCCCAAACAATACCTTCTTGGAACTTGAAACTGTATCTTTTATTCTGACTGACTGGTAGCGGTTTTTTAAATAGTTCTCGAACCAGCTTGGGTCAATGTTCATTTTTTTGCATTTTTCTAATAATATACTATGGTTTACACTATCAAAAGCTTTAGAAAGATCGAGTAGTAGTAGCAATGATATTTTCTTATTATCTATATTTTTGTATATTTCATCTGATATTTTCAATAAGGCAGTTTCAGTTGATAATTTTGGCCTGAAACCGTGTTGACTTTTTGCAATAAGTTTATTTTTTTCAAGAAACTCACTTAACTGATTTGCAACAATCTTTTCAAGTATCTTTGATAAAATTGGTAGTAAAGAGATTGGTCTATAGTTAGAGACGTCGTCAGGATTTCCATTTTTAAAACCAGGAATTACATGGGGATTTTTCCATAAATCTGGGTAGATATTGGTAACTATGGAAGTATTGATTATTACCGTCAGATAATAAGCTATTACAAATAATGAATCTCTAATAAAACGAAAACAAATTCCATCTGATCCATATGCATTAGAGTCTTTCAGATTTTTTATTACTAAGATTACTGTATTACAATCTACTGTAGTAGGGTTAAAGACATCAGTACTTCTATTGAATGCACTATGTTCTTCCAAATTTACATTATTATTATTATTGCTACCATCATCACTATTATCATTACCATTACTACCACCATCATTATTATTTACACCATTATCAACATTTCTATTATTATTACTACTACCATCATCATTATTATTACCACCATTACTATTATTGATTTCATTTATTATTTCTTTTTTTGTTTTTTCAAAGGTTTTTTTCCCCACTTCAGCGAAAAAATTATTGAACTCTTCTGCTTTAGCACTTACATCTACCTCATCGGGTATAATTGATATGTTACTACTTTTATTACAGTTATTGGAAAGCATGGTTTTAGCAATTTTCCATGTATCAGAGATATTGCCTTTAGCGTTTTGAAATTCTTTTTTGTAATACTGTTTCTTACTGTTACTTAATAATGATTTTACTTGTTTCTTATGCTCTGTAAACTTTTCTCTTAAAGGGATATTATCTCTTTGTAGTTTTACTTCATTTTGTAGTTTGTCTCTTTCTTTCATAATGTTTTTTATGTCATCTGTTATCCAAGGAGCGGGGGGACGAAATATTTCTCTTGTCACGAGTGGTGCACATCGATCTATACATGATGATAAGACACTGGTTAAAATTCTTACTTGTTTATTTATATTATCGGTATATAGAATTTCATTTAATTTATGTACTTCATTCATAAGTAAACTACAAAGTAATTCTTGTGAATAATTTCTTAAGCATCTGAATGTTTTAAAGATTGGTTGTCTCTTTGGTTTGCGAATATTTAGGGACGTTACAATTTCCTCGTGGTCTGCTATAGGGGGGTTTTGTTAGACACAAATAATGAAATGATTAATACTTGTGCAGAGAAATTAGTCAGTAAGGGTTCAGTAAATAGTGGGTCAAATAACTGGGAGTCTAAGGATAAGAACCATTTGTTACATAGAACAAATATTAACAAAAAGAATAGCCACAAGAAGGGTGAAGCTAGAGAAAGTTTAAAAGTATATTATACAAATAGCCGTAGTTTAGGTAACAAGATAGAAGAACTGAGAGCCATAGTATGTAGTGAGAGACCGGATATAATATGCATTAGTGAAAGTTGGATTAATTTAGAAAGCAAACACCTTAAAGCTGAGTATATAATTACAGGATATAAACTTTATAATGCTGATCGTAGTGCAGATAAAAGAGGGGGAAGGGTAATTATGTATATTAAAGATAGCCTCAGAAGCTGCATTAAGTCTGGAATTAAGACAAATCTAAATTCAGAAACCTTATGGGTTGAAATTAAAAATAATATAGAAAGTCTAGTTGTAGGAGTAGTCTACAGACCACCTGATCTTGATAATATAGAGTCGCAAGTTATATACGATGAAATTTCTAAAGTGAGCAGGTCAAATAGAGTTTGCACTGTAGGCGATTTTAATTTTAGACATATTAACTGGGAAACCATAACAGGTGATAGTAGCTCTAAGGAGTTTTTGGAAGTAGTAGAAGACAATTTCCTTTCTAAGCATGTACATGAAGCAACACGGGGGGTGAATACACTAGATTTAGTTCGTAGTAATAGAGAGAATATGGTTACAAATTTAGAAGTTGGTGAAAAATTGGGCAACAGTGACCATGATTCCATTAGATTTAACAAAATTTTCAAGGAAACTATAAAGGAAAATAAGAATATTGTTCCAAACTTTAGAGCAGGAGATTTTGAGGGCTTAAAAACTAAATTATCTAATGAGGTATGGGAAGGGATTTCTGGGGTACAGAGAACATAAGAACATAAGAATAGAGGACACTGCAACATGCCTACTGGCACACACGAGGCAGCTCCATTTTTGAATTGTATTTTCAGCATGTCTAACCTATTCTATTCTACTCTACTTATTTATTCTGTTTTTCTTTTTATGATTTTTCTAATAAGCACTAACCTATTCATACCCACCCTACCTCTGTCATATGTCTATCTAATCTACATTTGAAGGTGTCTAAGGTATTGGCATTTACTATCCTACTAGGAAGCTTGTTCCATGCATCAGCTACTCTATTACCAAACCAATTTTTACCAATTTCCCTTCTGAACCTAAATTTATCAAGCTTAAATCCATTGTTACGAGTTCTGGTTTGATCATGAATTTTTAAAACTTTATTAATATCTCCCTTGTTAATCCCTTTAAACCATTTATACACTTCAATCATATCCCCCCTAACTCTTCGCCTCTCTAGAAAATGTAGATTAAGTTTTTTTAATCAGTCCTCATATGGTAGATTTCTGATATTGTGTATCATCTTGGTCATTCTTCGTTGCACTCTCTCCAAGGATTCAATTTCCATTCTATAATAGGGTGACCAGAATTGCACAGCATAATCTAAATGGGGCCTAACTAATGCAAGATAGAGCTGCAAAATAACTTTTTCCGTCCTATTGCTGACGCTTCTTGAGATAAATCCTAAAATTCTGTTTGCTTTATTTCTGACTGCTGTGCATTGCTCTCTTGGCTTAAGACTACTACTCACAAGAACTCCCAAATCCCTTTCACACTGAGAACTCATGATTTCATGGTTATTTAGCTTATAACTAGTATTGTCTTTTATAGTACCCATTTTAACTACTTTACATTTTTCAACATTAAATTCCATTTGCCATTTGTCCGACCATTCAGATAATCTATTTAGATCTTCCTGTAAAGCATGAATGTCTTCTTTTCCATTTATAGTTCTACCTATTTTAGTGTCGTCTGCGAATTTACTTAGGTTACTACTGATATCCGAATCCAGATCATTTAGATATACGATGAATAATAGAGGACCCAGTACCGAGCCTTGTGGTACCCCGCTTGTAACCGAGCCCCACTCTGATTTCTCTCCATTTATGCAAACCCTCTGTTTTCTGTCTTTTAACCATTGTTTGATCCATCTGAGCACAGCTCCTCCTATACCATGAGCTTCCAGCTTTTTAACTAATCTTTTGTGAGGAACTCTATCAAAAGCTTTGCTAAAATCTAGATATATTGTATCATATTCTTTGCCACAATCTACTGCCTCGTAAACTTCTGAATAAAAGGACAGTAAGTTTGTAAGGCACGAAAAACCCTTAAGAAACCCGTGTTGTGAAAGTTTTATCAGTCTGTGTAATTCTAGATGTGCCCTTATTTTATTTGCAATTATGGATTCTAGAATCTTACCCACTGTTGACGTTAAACTTACCGGCCTATAATTATTCTTTTTAACACGTTCTCCTTTTTTAAATATTGGTACCACATCTGCCAATTTCCACTCCATGGGTACCGATCCTAATTTTATTGAATTATTAAATAATGCAGTTAGAGGACAACTAAGCTCTTCCTTGCATTCCTTTAATATTCTAGCATATATTCCATCAGGTCCCGGAGATTTATGAGCCTTTAATTTATCTATTTCTTTTATTACCTCCTCTCTCGTAATATTTATTGAACTAAGTATATTATCAGGACTGTCTCTATAAATGGATTCTACTTCCGGAATATTTTCCAAGTTTTCATTTGTAAATACAGATAAGAGATGGGGAGTTAATCCAGCAGGTCAGGTCGCAGGTAGAGGATTACCCCGAAATTTGAGTACCACATGCCAAGGATTATCACAAGATAAGATCAATACATTAAATTCTCTCACAGGAAAGAACAGCAGCCCGTCAGTTAATATAAATTTGGATGAGGATTATAACAATTTTGTCATGACTCTTAAGAATAGTCAGAGAGACTATATTCCCATGAAACATTGCAGATCAAGAAAAAATGACCCTAAATGGATGAACAATAGAATAAAGAATCTTATAGGTATTAAAAGAGGAATATACAGGAAACTAAAAAGAGGTGAAGAGCAGGTGAGGCAGCAATATATACAGTTAAACAGGGAAGTTAAAAAGATAGTTAGAGAGTCGAAAAGAAAATACGAAGTTAGAATAGCAGGAGAAGCTAAAGAAAATCCTAAAGGGTTTTATCAACATTATCAAACAAAATTTAAGGAAAAAGTCGGACCAATTGAAGTAGCCAATGGCCATATCACAGATGACGATAAAGTGATGTGTACATGTTTAAATGATTATTTCTTATCTGTATTTACAAATGAAAACTTGGAAAATATTCCTGAAGTAGAATCCATTTACAGAGACAGTCCCGATAATATACTTAGTTCAATAAATATTACAAGAGAGGAGGTAATAAAAGAAATAGATAAATTAAAGGCTCATAAATCTCCGGGACCTGATGGAATATATGCTAGAATATTAAAGGAATGCAAGGAAGAGCTTAGTTGTCCTCTAACTGCATTATTTAATAATTCAATAAAATTAGGATCGGTACCCATGGAGTGGAAATTGGCAGATGTGGTACCAATATTTAAAAAAGGAGAACGTGTTAAAAAGAATAATTATAGGCCGGTAAGTTTAACGTCAACAGTGGGTAGATTCTAGAATCCATAATTGCAAATAAAATAAGGGCACATCTAGAAATACACAGACTGATAAAACTTTCACAACACGGGTTTCATAAGGGTTTTTCGTGCCTTACAAACTTACTGTGTTTTTATTCAGAAGTTTACGAGGCAGTAGATTGTGGCAAAGAATATGATACAATATATCTAGATTTTAGCAAAGCTTTTGATAGAGTTCCTCACAAAAGATTAGTTAAAAAGCTGGAAGCTCATGGTATAGGAGAAGCTGTGCTCAGATGGATCAAACAATGGTTAAAAGACAGAAAACAGAGGGTTTGCATAAATGGAGAGAAATCAGAGTGGGGCTCGGTTACTAGCGGGGTACCACAAGGCTCGGTACTGGGTCCTCTATTATTCATCGTATATCTAAATGATCTGGATTCGGATATCAGTAGTAACCTAAGTAAATTCGCAGACGACACTAAAATAGGTAGAACTATAAATGGAAAAGAAGACATTCATGCTTTACAGGAAGATCTAAATAGATTATCTGAATGGTCGGACAAATGGCAAATGGAATTTAATGTTGAAAAATGTAAAGTAGTTAAAATGGGTACTATAAAAGACAATACTAGTTATAAGCTAAATAACCATGAAATCATGAGTTCTCAGTGTGAAAGGGATTTGGGAGTTCTTGTGAGTAGTAGTCTTAAGCCAAGAGAGCAATGCACAGCAGTCAGAAATAAAGCAAACAGAATTTTAGGATTTATCTCAAGAAGCGTCAGCAATAGGACGGAAAAAGTTATTTTGCAGCTCTATCTTGCATTAGTTAGGCCCCATTTAGATTATGCTGTGCAATTCTGGTCACCCTATTATAGAATGGAAATTGAATCCTTGGAGAGAGTGCAGCGAAGAATGACCAAGATGATACACAATATCAGAAATCTACCATATGAGGACAGATTAAAAAAACTTAATCTACATTCTCTAGAGAGGCGAAGAGTTAGGGGGGATGTGATTGAAGTGTATAAATGGTTTAAAGGGATTAACAAGGGAGATATTAATAAAGTTTTAAAAATTCATGATCAAACCAGAACTCGTAATAATGGATTTAAGCTTGATAAATTTAGGTTCAGAAGGGAAATTGGTAAAAATTGGTTTGGCAATAGAGTAGCTGATGCATGGAACAAGCTTCCTAGTATGATAGTAAATGCCAATACCTTAGACACCTTCAAATGTAGATTAGATAGACATATGACAGAGGTAGGGTGGGTATGAATAGGTTAGTGCTTATTAGAAAAATCATAATGAGAAAAATAGAATAAATAAGTAGAGTAGAATAGAATAGGTTAGACATGCTGAAAATACAATTCAAAAATGGAGCTGCCTCGTGTGTGCCAGTAGGCATGTTGCAGTGTCCTCTATTCTTATGTTCTTACGTTCACACACGAGGCAGTTCCATTTTTGAATTGTATTTTCAGCATGTCTAAACTATTCTATTCTACTCTACTTATTTATTCTATTTTTCTTTTTATGATTTTTCTAATAAGCACTAACCTATTCATACCCACCCTACCTCTGTCATATGTCTATCTAATCTACATTTCAAGGTGTCTAAGGTATTGGCATTTACTATCCTACTAGGAAGCTTGTTCCATGCATCAGCTACTCTATTTGTTTCACTGATGGGCTTTCCTTACCATTTATATACAATTTTCTAATATTAACGGCAACAAAAGGGAAGGAAAAAATATAGTTGATCTCTTAATAACCACTAATTGCAAAAAGAAATATATTATAGATTAACCAAAACATTCATCAAATCCTTAGAAAAAAAAAACTTAAAATTACAGGATTTAAGTGTACATAAATACGGATTCAAGGAGATATCGACTATCTTATGAGGTTTCAAATGATAGAGGATTTATTCCAATCAATTAGGTGATTATAATTACTAATATGTATAAAGACTGGACTGTTGTCATTTGAATTTCTAACCAATCATTCATGTTGGTTTAGGCCTAATATGTTTAAGGTCCTCTGCATCCAATAGTTCATTCTCTCTCTTGCTCTTGTACCCTGTTATATATTTTATTTTTCCTAGAAAGGCGTTCAAGGTTTATTTTCTGTGTTTCCCTGCTGTCGTAAAAGTCGATTAAATAGGGCAAAGAGGGAAACTGGAAACTTACTCTTTTACACCTTTCTCCCGCGAATAGCTATACCATGCAGAAAAAGTTCGGGCACGAAAACACCAACCAGATTTTCTAATGGATGTGCGCTTTGACTCTGCCTATTTCCCCAGACTGCCCACACCTAATAATCTGAATTTATTATTAGTTCAGTACACAGGTGATTGTAGGGGCTGATCTTGGTTAGGTTAGGTAGTTGATAATTACATCTAATTTGAATAAAAGTCGGCAATTTTTCTCATAATTGATGGCATTTTCCTTTCTTGTTGGATTTAATTATCAGTTTCTAAATTTAGCTGCTGTTAATTAATTACCAATAATGAAATTTTTTTGTACTTTGAACCACCTTTGATTAGCTTGCATCCTGTTGATACATCCGGTAAAATATATCTCATGTTTATATTTCTCAATCCGTTGTAATTAAATAATTTCTCTCATAAATGGCGAAATTTTCCTTTTTTGCTTCTAAATTGCAAATTAGTTTATAATATTTAAAGTGAAACAGATTTATCTTAAATACATTTCATAATTAGCTTTTATTCCATAAAACGTTGATAGTTACAATAATTTGAATAAGAGCTGGCAATCTGGGAATTGGCAAATTTGAGCAAACCGACACGGCAAACCATAAGCAATGGTGATATTGCTTTTGTTTGTACATATACTCAAATTATATATATATATATATATATATATATATATATTATATATATATATATATATATATATATATATATATATATATATATATATATATATATATATATATATATATATGAATCATATTTTACCCCTAACCGGGACTCGAACCTAAAACACACAATTACAGAGACAAGGCGCTATCAACTATATCACTGAAGGTGAAGCAAACCTTACATCTTAACTGCTATACTAGGAATGAACACATTCTATCTAAATGCCTTTTTTCATATTACAGCTTCTCCTAACCTCACTCGTGGCTTCGTTTTTCGCATTTAATTTAAATTTCAGCTATATACTCATTAATAATATTCAAATAAACCCATTAACATATGTGAAAACATGAATCACATTTTACCCCTGAACGGGACTCGAACCTTAGACACATAATTACTGTGCAAAGGCGCTATCAACTACACCAATGAAGGTCTAAAGGAGACGAACATAAGAACATAAGAATAGAGGACACTGCAACATGCCTACTGGCACACACGAGGCAGCTCCATTTTTGAATTGTATTTTCAGCATGTCTAACCTATTCTATTCTACTCTACTTATTTATTCTGTT
>JAXCGZ010010372.1:10000-33774 GCA_037179515.1 Halocaridina rubra | reverse complement strand
CTTCCTGAAGTTCTCTACCATTGTTCTCGTTTTTTACTTTCTTCACAATCTTTGCATCATCTGCAAACATATTCATGAATGAATTTACAGACTCTGGTAGGTCATTTACATATACAAGGAACAAAAGTGGCCCTATACTGAACCCTGTGGAACTCCACTACTAACTCATATCCATTCAGACACTGGGTGTCTTACTCTAACCCTCTGTTCCCTTCTTTCTAAGTAAGTTTTTATCCATTCCAAGTCATTTCCACCTATTCTAGCCATTGCTTGCAGCTTCCTAATAAGTCTCCCATGTGGAACAGTGTCAAACGCTTTCTGGAAGTCTAGAAATATGCAATCTGCCCAGCCCTCTCTTTCCTGTAAGATTCGGCTTACCTCATCATAAAATTCTAATAAGTTTGTTACTGTTGATCTACCTTCTCTGAAGCCATGTTGCCTCACTGACAAAAAGTTGAAGGATTCCAAGTGAAGAGAGATATGTTTCCTTAGTTGTTTCTCCATAACTTTGCAAACTATGCTGGTCAAGGAAACTGGTCTATAGTTCAGAGCCGTATCCCTCCTTCCCTTTTTGAAGATAGGTATCACGTTTGCTTGTTTCCAGCATCTTGGAATCTCCCCTGACTCCAGTGACTTTTTAAATATGATACTTAGTGCCACTGATATTGAGTTTGTGCAGTTTTTAAGTACATGAGGGGATATGTCATCAGGACCTGTAGCTTTATGAACATCTAACTCCATCAGCCCTTTGCATACCTCTGTGGCTGTAAGGTTGATGTTCTCTAATACCGGCCCTTGAGCTTCTATCTCTGCAATCTGAGGGGGTGGGGTATTTCTACTGTAAATACTGACTGAAACTCCTTGTTCAATTCTTTGCAGATCTCTTCATCCGTCTCAGTGATGCTTCCATCCTCTCTCTTTAGCCTTAAAACCTGTTCTTTTACTTTCAGTTTTCCTCTGATAAAGCTGTGTGTGTGATTACCTAATTGTGATTACATAATTGTGTTTACGGAAAAGAGCCCAAAGCTCGTATCTTCCCGTCTCCTGATCGGTTCCATTTTAGACTTAGTGATACTTATGTGTGTGTGTGTATGTGTGTGTGTGTGTGCCTTTCTCCGTTCAGAAACTGAGTATCAAACTCAAACCCACTGTTCTTCTCCTTCCAAGTAAGTTTTTATCCATTTCAAGATATTTCCACCTATTTTCGCCATTACTTGCAATTTTTTAATAAGTCTACCCCGTGGGACCGTATCAAATGCTTTCTGGAAGTCTAGAAATATGCAATCTGCCCAGCCCTCTATTTCCTGTAAGATCCGGCTTACCTCATCACAAAATTCCAATAAGTTTGTTACTTTTGATCTGCCTTCTCTGAAGCCATGTTGTCTCACTGACAAAAAAGTTGAAGGGTTCCATGTGAAGAGCTATGTGTTTTCGTAGTAGTTTCTCCATAACTTTGCAAACTATTCTGATCAAGAAAACAGGCCTATTGCTTAAAGCTGTATCCTTCCTTCCCTTCTTGAAAATATGTACCATATTCGCATGTTTCCAGCATCCTGGAATCTCCCCTGACTCCAGCGACTTTTCAATTATGATACATAGTGGCACCGGTATTGATTTAGCACATTTCTCAAGTATGTATGTAAATATATCATTAGAACCTGTAGCTTTATGGGCATTTAACTCCATTTGCGCTTTGCAAACCTCTGTGGCTGAAAAGATGATGTCTAATACCGGCCATGAGCTCATATCTTTGCAATCTGAGGGGGTGGTATATTTTCTGCTGTAAATGCTGACTGAAACTCCTTGCTCAATTCTTCTCAGATCTTTTCATCTGTCTATGTGAAGTTTTCATCCACTCTATTTAAGTTTAAAACCTGTTCTTTAACCTTCAGTTTTCCTTTGATAAAGCTGTGGAAAAGCTTGGGATTTTCTTTAGCTTTCCGGATGATATCTCTTTTATAATCTCTCTGCCTCTCTTCTTTTTCTTAGGTAATCATTTCTTGCTCTTTTATTAGTCTGCCAGGCATTTGTGTTTTTTATACTCCTATGCCTTTTCCACCAATTGTCTCTCCATTCCCTAGCTTTCTTACACTCATTATTAAACCATTTCGCTTAATCATGAATAACTCCTATTTTGGTGGAGGGTATGCAACAATTTAATATCTTCCCATATTCCTCACAAAAGATGTTGCACATTTTTTGTGCAGATTTCTTGTTACATAAGGTCCATCAGTCAATAACGGCAAAAAACTCATTAATTTTGATGTAATCTCCTTTCAGATAGTTCCTTCTCGCGTTCTTCTCAGTACCTCTATTTTGAGGCAGAACATCTTCGATGATATACTCCATCAACAACATACAGTGGTCGCTCTTTCCAATTGGTGCTTCATACTCAAATTTTTCAGTATCCAACACATTATCTGTGAAGACTAAATCAAGCAGTGATGACTCATCCCCTCCTCTTGGCCTCGTTGGTTCCAGTACATATTGGTGTAAGAAATTCCCTTGTACACAATCTAGGAATCTTGCCTCGAATGAGTCCACTCCACCATGCTGGTCAAGATGCATCCAATCAATCTCTCTATGATTAAAATCTCCCATAATCAAAATCCTACATTTTCTCTCCTGTGCAATGTGAACAACTGAGTTTATGACTTCCATAGTACCTATATGACTTTCCTAATATGATGGGTTATATGCAACAGTTATTATAATGCTCTCTGACTCGGTATTTATGCGAGCAACAAGAAATTCCTTGAACTCACTTTATTCACTCTATATTTCTATGACTAAAATCTCCCATAATCAAATTCCAACATTTTCTCTCCCGTGCAGTGATAATATCTGTGAAGACTAAATCCAGCAGTGATGACTCATCCCCACCTCTTGGCCTCGTTGGTTCCAGTACATATTGGTGTAAGAAATTCCCTTGTACACAATCTAGGAATCTTGCCTCGAATGAGTCCACTCCACCATGCTGGTCAAGATGCATCCAATCAATCTCTCTATGATTAAAATCTCCCATAATCAAAATCCTACATTTTCTCTCCTGTGCAATGTGAACAACTGAGTTTATGACTTCCATAGTACCTATATGACTTTCCTAATATGATGGGTTATATGCAACAGTTATTATAATGCTCTCTGACTCGGTATTTATGCGAGCAACAAGAAATTCCTTGAACTCACTTTATTCACTCTATTTCTATGACTAAAATCTCCCATAATCAAATTCCAACATTTTCTCTCCCGTGCAGTGATAACAAATGTGTTTATGATTTCCATAGTACAAATGTGACTTTCCTCATAAACTCCTATCCTATGCTGGTCCTTGGTGGGCTACATGCAACAGTTATTATAATGCTCTCTGACCCAGTATTAATGTGAGCAACAAGAAATTCATTGAACTCACTCTTTTATAGCAATATTTATTTCCTCAACCTGAAATCTTTCATTTATGAGCAGTGATATCCATTCATCAGTCCTCTAAGATCTTTCAACCCTTAAATTTGAAGCCCTTAGAAAAAACTGTGACACTGTTTATGTACTCACTTAACTTGGTCTCTGTAACTGCTACTATATCTGCCTTACTGTTGTGAATCCCATCCTTTAATTCTACTGCCTAACCAGCTACCCAAACTTTAATTCTACTGCCTAACCAGCTACCCAAACAGTATATATGTACAATAATCTTAATGAGGCAGCATCCCCTCATCCTCTAGCATATATCTTCATTATCTCCCTTTTGGCTGGAGAGCTCTTAAACAAAAATATTTCCTATCTTTTTCATATCTTTCCTTCTTTAACCATCTAGCTTCTTGCAACAAGTGTTTGATCCTTCCCATCTCCTCTTGTGTTCTGTATGGTCTAATGAACACTGTTCTGAATTCTTGAAGTCTTTTAGGTTTTTTCTCATCAATATTTCTCTACATGTGTCCCCTCTTTCAAAGGTTTCTTTTATTAGTCTTGCCTTTTCCTCCCTAGAATATTTACCAATTTGGTGAATGTTTACAGTATTCTCTGGACCACATATTACTCCAACCTTCCTTAGCAGGTTTAAAGCTCTAGCTGTATTTTCTTCAAGTCTCTCCTGCCATGTTGACTCCTGAGAGCCACTTATGCCTGAGACTACCACAGATAATCTTTGACGTCTACATTGTCTTAGATATAAGTAAACAAATCAATCAACTCACAATCAGTATCTTGCCTCTTTACTTATAATCAATATCTCGCATCTTTACACGTCTTACACTGTAGCGATATATTTGATCAAGTCTTACAATGAGTTCTTGATTGGCATCTGTTGCAGCTTCGGCTTGGGTGAATGTGGTGTAAAGATAGTTCGCCTTGAATGCACAAATCAACCCTTGATCAATAGGTTGGATGAGCGGAGTCATATTTGGTGGCAAAAGCCACTGTAACATAGGATTGGACATCTGCTGGATGAAGTGGATGTACAAGCACATAATCCAAGACCAGCATAATCTTGATCGTCATCCATGCTTTGTGGTTAGAACAGCAATAAACAGCCAGCATGTGCTTGTTCACATTCTTTAACGCCCTCAGGTTTTCAGACTAATAAACAAATAAAGGCTCGAGTTTAAAACCTGTGATATTCTGCCAGGCAGTAAAGTCCATCTATCCTTAAATCCTTTAAATCCAGGCCTGCTTTTGGCTTCTTTGTGGATGTTAGCACTTGTTGGTATTTGTTTCCAAAACAATCCCATCTCATTCACATTAAAATCTGCTCTGCTTGATACCCTTCTTCCATGATAATATCATCTAAGCTGTCCACAAACCTATGAGCTCATTCCTTGTCTGCACTTTCTGTTTCTCAAGCCACTCGAACATTTTGCATTCCACACCTCTTCTTGAATCTTTTGAACACAACTTCTTGACTGTCTTGCCTGGCCCACTCTTTCAAAATTTGAAATAGACTTCTAACCTTCATCTTCACTGCAAAAAGTAATAAAGGTGTCATTCTAGGTCTGCTTATCCAAATATACAAGTTTTTCCAGTTCGTGGATGGGCTCTGTCCGTCATGAGTGCTGAACCTTCACACCTTCAAAAATTCTGTCTTAAGATCGCCAACATAGTGGAGTGAGATAGCATGAAATCACATTAACTTCTTTCCTACTTTGTACTGACTGATAGGTCATTTTCATGTTGATAATGATGGCCTTTCTTTCCTTCTTGGTATTGTAGGAGTAAAGTAAGACCGTTTCATCTTCTTAGACATCAGGGGGGCTTTGAGGAACAGCTGCTAAGATGCAAACTATACATAACTTACGGTAACAGTTGCTATCTATAGAAAGAGGACGAAATAAAAGAGCACTTTGCTTGGATACTAGAGCTGCTGGTGGTGGAAAACTGTCATATGTCCACTTAGGCAGCATTTATGCTGCCTTATGCGGCTGTAATTGCTAGATATTCAGCACATATTTCTGGTCACGTTCGTAAAGCCGAACGGTCATTAGTCAATGACGAACTTTGTAAAGATATACAGTATACCAATATATATATATAACCTCCCATTAGATTTAGCAATATGGCAAACACCTGACATTGCCTCATCTGGTTAAGTGCCAAGAATTATTTCAAGAAAGGTTGGACTGCCACCCATCCCAACCTCTCCTATACTACCAAGCAAAGAATTTATGGGAACAATCTTTACACTTTAGGAAACCATAGAGTACATAAAGTATAAAATCGGGAGTGTATGAGGACTTGAATTTGCAAGGACACCTTATCTGGGCAGGGTTAGATAAAGAGAATTGTGTTGTAATAATCACCTGAAAATAGCTTTTATATGAAATAGGCCATCAATATGACACTGAAGCATACTAATTCACTAAGAACTTCAGCATAATACGACGAAGATGAAGGTTAAAAAAATATTGCACTATAGACAGAAGTTTATTCATATGTAAGTAATTTACATACTGATGATGTGGTAAATTTTAGACATTAGAAATAGTAATACATAATGAGTAGACATATGGAATATGTATTATCTTTATTCACCTCTCTCTGCCATAGTATTGTGTGTTTTGATTCTTATTATACTGTAGTAAATGATATCATTATAAATTTGTCTAATGTTATATAATAATACTGAAAAAATATGAAAAAATATAGTAAGTGAGCAGGTGAATTTGAAGCCTGTAGCCATGTTAGTCTAGGAAATACCTGTAAATTAAAGCCTGATCTAATGCCAGAAATATATACAGATAAAACCATTTTGTCCTGTGTATTTGCTAACTAACATGATTAAGGTTGTGCACTGAATTGAAAAAATATTGCAATGATCATACTTGCATGTAGTATAAGGTTACGATATATTTGATGAGTTAACAAATTAACTCTCAAGTTCCAAATCAATTTGCCACAACTGACATAACCTTTGACTCTAGGCATGCCAGTAAACTACTCTTCACTTTCCAAATTTGCCTATATAAAAAACGAGAAGTATATACGTTACATTTAATAAATAATATTACAGAATTTTAACATAAATAGGTAAAAAAAGAAACTATTACGATGTTACTCAACTTTTGGATTTGTGACAAATTGTTAAGCCATGAAAACAGCCAGGCTATATTGGAATATATTGCACTGATGGACTTAGTTTGTCCCATATATAAGCTTGGATGCTTACACAACAGATCATATTGAAAGTTTTCCCTTATATTAATATGGCCACTGACAAAATAAAACCTTAACTTGCACTTTATATACCAATGCACAAGCTATGGTATAAATTAAATACATTTCTGTCACAGTTCCTTGCTATCAACACTCCACATGTGTTCCATCATACTTTCACTACTAGATAATCCATATTGAAATGGTTTTCCTTACATACATAACATCACTTGGTGAAAATCTATACACAAACACTGGTCTCGTTCTAACTCAAAGTACTTTTTACCAGTTATGATAACATTGAAACAAGAAGGTATCTTTGAAGCTCACACATACGCAAGTGTCTGTATTTACAGTTATGACTTCCTTATATATAAACCTCAAATGTACAGTATATTTTAAAAGATACACAATCATGCTGCTATCGTTCTCCATGTGCTTTCGCTATATGCTGCATTCAAAATTTAAATCTTTATACTTCAAATGCTGTCTGTTAGTAAGGCATGAAAAAACAAAGTTACTCCTTGATGAAATATAGAAGAATTTAAAATATATCAGTTCATTTCATATGTTATGAATAATTTAGCATATATATAAAATACATATAATGTATTTTATATATATGCTAAATTATTCATAAGTATGCCAAAAGACTGAAATTATAAATACTCTAGCTAACTTCTCGTATTCTGTAGCAAATGCAAGTCACCCATAGTATAAATGGCACTTGATTCCGCATTTAAAAAAAATAATAAAAAAAAAATATAAAAAAAATTCTAACAAACTAGGTACACATGATGTAAAATAGCCCATGTTTAATTCAATCACATCAGTGGTCTACACACAGCATAATGAAAATAATTGCACAAGCCTGGAAACCCTCTTTGCAGCCATGATATGTCTGTTCAAAGTGATGAGATAAAGGAGTTCAGGGTATACCATCACTGGGCTTTACCCCTGTACAATAAATCTCCAAGGAGACCTTTTGGAATGATAGCAGTTCCATAAGGTACTGGGATCTGAAAGATGAAAGGTGCCAAAGCACTGCTAAAGCAAATCCTTCCACTGTTCCTCTTAAGAGTACTGAAACATACTTGTACTTACATCGTTAGGCATATATATTGTAATATATTGTACAAACTGAGCTACTATAGGTGGCATGTGAAAATAAACATTTGCATAATGAACATTAAAATTTTACAGACATGTTTTTTTGAAGGAAAAAAGAACTGTTCTAAAGCCTATTCTATGGACTGTCAAGTTCTTTAAATTTCCTCTTTATAATCATCTCTGTAACTAAATTGTAATTTTGTTAGTGCCCCAAACCATATGGTTAATCTTAAGAATTAGAGAAATAAAAACAACTTCATCAACCATTTTCTAAATACTCAATGGTAATTTTATACATGCTCATGTTATAACTACTTGGCAAATTTGATAATCATAAAATGCTCTCATCGAACTAAATGTGCATGAATGTAATGGCGAATTTTTTAAAACATATCCAAGAAATGTTACAATTCGAGAATAACAGAAAAATATAATACATCTACAACTTTGTTTAATGACAAAGAAGACTTGAATAGAGACATAATACAGTATTTGTAAGCAATCAGTGTTTGTTTCTGTACATGAGCTACAGAGGTGGTATTTTAATATGTAGTGAACAACTTTTAGTAATTACAAACAATGATCAAGTATTTCACCTCGATAACTGGCAATAACAAATACTAATAAGGTATTGAGCTTAAAAGTTTGAGGTACAGAAGTAGTTCTAAATAAATAAATACTAGACTGAAATTATAACCTTTTATTAAGAGCACCTAAACAAAAGTTAACTTATAATTCACAATTTTCAGCTGTTGACTTAGATGTCAATGGGAAAAAGAACACTATTTCATTACTGTTTTTTCATTGAGTAGCAACTACGAGGGGATTATATGTATTCAATACAAAACCATAAAGAATATCGCAACCTGGTGAAAATTTCATATTACAGAGTTAGAGTAATCATAGCCACTACATTTAAATTAAAAATTTCTGGTTGAAGAGGGCAATATCCAATACCCATACTGTTAACGAGGCACTTGTTGATAAAGAATAATCTGGATACTAAAACTCGCCCTGCAAAACCATTTCCAGAATAAAAAAAAGAAAAAACATTTTAGCTATGAACTGAACTACTTCAGGTGGACCTCATTCAAAATTTGTATTGAACATATTCAAGTCATCGAAACCTGCTGTGCCTGACTGGTCTAGAATCTGGAACATATCGGTGATTTCCGGTTGAGTTCCAGGAGCACTACCACTTGGATGACCTGAGCTTGCTCCAGGATGTCCAGAGCTGATTGATGGCCCAGCACTTGCTCCTTCAGTTCCCAAGTTACTGTACTGCCACATACCTTCATAATAAATTGTCAGATCATTAGTTTGTAAAACTACAGAAAAAGTTAAGGTTTATACATAAACTTTAAACAAATTTCAAGAACATTCATTTTATATTACTATGGAAGGTGTGAGTGTGTGTAAATAAATGGATTTATAAATATATGTAAAGAACTATAATACCGTAGTAAGCTCTACATATATTGGTTATAATATGTTTCTTTATTCCAGGATTAGATCATGATCATTGCTAGTTTTATGATTAGCAAAGACATTCATAGTTAACTATGATTATTATCATCTAGTAGCACCACACACAACATCAAATACCCAGTATCAGACTGGGCCACAGCCTGGACCTCTGCCAACCATCTTAAAGTCCTTGCATTGCCTAATCAACCTGCATAAGAGGACAGCTCACTCAACTGCCCAGGCCCCCTTCCTCCACACCTGCTCTGGGCACGACCAATTCGAAAAAAGTAAAGGAGTACCATCTCAACAGCAGGCACAATGGAAGACTGAGCATATTTCATTCAGAAGTGGTCAGATGAGGCACTTCGCAAGAACCTGACACAAAATGTCTTGAGCAACATTACAACCTTAGCTGTGCGTTGAAAAAACAACATGGTAGCCCATGTTCAGCTACAGCAGATGCACAAAGACTGCAATGAGCCACTATGCACCTTCTCCACCTGCCTCAGACTCCAAGCCAAGGTGTGGAAACTCAAAACTGAATGTCGATGTGGAAACCAAATTGATTATAGTGATGCCATGATCCAAGATGCCCTCTTACATGAGATTGAAGATGAAAAATTTAGGTTTAATATCCTAAGCATTTCAAAATAGGACTATAACTGGAGGAAGCTGAAATGTATATCAAAGCTAAGGAGAGAGGCAAGAGCTCAGTGAGACGCCTTCAAAGCAGTACTCGACAGTAAGATCGGCAGCTACCAGCTCCAGCAAACGCTAAGAAAATAACTGAACCCAATCCAGTGATAATAGTGGCAAAACCTGGTCATGAGTGTAGCAGGCAAGAGCATATGAAAGAGTGCACAGTGTACAACAGCCAGTGTCAAGAAGCCACAGAGTGTTGCAGCCATTACATTTGATAGCTTCTGTGTCATTATTAGAGCACTGCCAGCCAATTCTTGCTCAATCACTGACAGCCCTGCTGCACAAAATCACATAATTGCAATATTTTCTTTTTGTATGATTGACACCAGGACAAGCCAAAAGAAATAAAATAAAACAGCCCTCATTGGGCCTGGGCACAAAGAATACATAAAATAAAGAGAAACATAGATGGAGAGTGTAATGACTAGTCAGAAGTGAAGGGATAGAAAGAGGTGTGTCATGAATATCCAAGAATATTCAGTGTTGATGTAGGCCAAAATAAGAACTGTAACTGAAGGAAGACTTCTTAACATCGAACTGTTCTGGACAGTCCTATCTAAGTTTAAAAATCCTTCAGCTGTAGTATCGCGATGGCTGAATGGTGCCATGGGTCAACCTACTACCTGTTGCTCACCATGTCTACAATGAGCATTGAGACATATGGGAGAGGTTAGCATCTGACCCCCAGCCCCTCATAATATTAGTCAAGGGCATCCTATCAGATGTGCAAGCTTTTGGCCTGCATGCCACATTTGTCAGCATACCTCTCCCATCACCTTCTCAAGTATAGCCAACACTGGATGCCAGTCTTGTCTGGCAAGCATGAAACTTTTATAAGAGCATTCTAGAGAGAGAGCATCTCATCCCCACCACTATGAAATTTACAAGAGTAAACGACACAATCAACATTATTGGCATAACCCCCTCTGAGAGGCACTCATCACTAACCAGATAGTCTACTTCATTGACTCCACCAACAGACTGTTTACATCTAAGCAAGTATGCATTGCCCTAGGCATGATATCATCAAAATTCCCTGCCAAAGTAGTGACCAACCACGCCAGTGGTGTCAAGAGTGGAAATGGTGGACTCCAATCATAAGACATCACCTCTCACAAGTGCAACCATTCATGTGAATGTCCCCGGCGATAAGCATCTTCCCTTCCTACCAAACCACCTTCTGTTCCCTGTCACAGAGGAGAATTGCGAGAAAATGGAGAAATGGATACTGAAATACACAAACTGAGTACCTTCAATATGTCAGCACCAGCTCCTCCCTATGAAGTGTGGCACCTCTATACAGGTAATGGTGTGATCCAGATGCT
The DNA here is from genome assembly GCA_037179515.1 of Halocaridina rubra. Lineage (NCBI taxonomy): Eukaryota > Metazoa > Arthropoda > Malacostraca > Decapoda > Atyidae > Halocaridina > Halocaridina rubra. The sequence goes on along the minus strand of JAXCGZ010010372.1, from coordinate 22,525 downwards.
AAGCCAGTAGCTCATCATAAGATCGTCCTATCACAATTAACTGGCAGGAGGAGGTGAATCCTTGCCGAATAGGCACACCTGTAGCATGGTGTCATTCGATAATAGTCTGTGCCAAAAAATCAGAAAAACCTAAAAGAACAGTAGATTTCCAGGTCCTCCATAGTTATGCAATCCAAAAATGCATCATACATACTTCTCCATGCCACCAGGAATGTGCATTACCTTGCCAATGTACAAGGCTACATTTGATGCATTGAATGGATACTACAGTATCAACCTTGAAGAATGAGGCTTACACTTAAGATGATACAGAACTCCGAATACCACATTCACCCAAAAGGCTACATTGCCTATGATTACTTAAGCAAAAATACTCAGCATGTGCTAACGATAGTGTAGTACTGTATACAGTAATATTATTCTTAAAGTATTTACCATAAATGACAGTGCTTTGTGACCAGTAATTTAAGAAATAAGGAAGTAAGGGGTTAATTAAATTTTGAAACACTGAACTTAGTTACAGTTTCATAGGCTAGGCATCAGATGCAACTGAAAAAGCTGCCGCTCAGCCCATACTCCTAACTTATCATCCTCATCACCATCCTTCAGATACAGGACACAAGGTGGTATTTGGAGACATTTTATAGAAAAAAAATGCATCTAGTTAGCAGTGAAATAAGGCAATTTGAAAAATAAGAATTGATTATTTTCAGGCTTTCAGTAGCCTTAAGCACATCATGTATACCTATTAGCTGTAGAACTGGCTAGAATAATACCATCTTCAGTACTTATTTCACCTCAGGCTGAACCTTGTTATGCACTGGCTGAAGTGGATGCTCTGGACAAGGCACGCCACTTCATGATTGTTTGCCCCAACCTTATCGTGGGTACTGACCACAAGCCCCTCTTGGAGATTTCACATTCCATGTGCCAGGTGTACTCTATGCCAATACAGAATCCCTTCACCCAGCAGGTGATCCCACATCACTTGACCTCCCAGGCCATCAAAACAATGCACCTCACTTGAGCTACCACAGGGCCTTGTTACCATAAATGCACTCAGATTGACACTCCTGGCCATGTTCAACTCTCACCAAGGTCTTTTGCATATGTGTTAATGAGCACATTCTCTTTCTTCTGGTTGGGTGTGACACCAGCAATCAAAGAGATGAGAATCTGCTGCTCATCATGCAATTGTATGTGCCATCATAGCACAGTGAACTGCCAATATCACCTATACAGCTGTCATACCCATTCATATGCCTTGTGGCTGACTACTTGCACTACCTTGGCAGGAAATTGTTAGTGATCATGGACAGCTATAGAAATTGTCCAATTGTGGAAGAGAATACCAATGGAACTGCAGGATTGATCACTACCTTGCAATGAATTTTGTTATGTATGGCATCACTGATAAACTGACAAGCATAAGGAGATCCACAATTCACTTTCCACAAACCTGCAAAATTCTTAGGAGACTGGGGTGTGGGTCATACTTATCATCTGCTACTTTTCCAAAAGCAACTGCCGAGCATGGGTGAGAGTAAAAAGAGTGAAGCGTTTTATCAATACTGACACTAACAGTAGAGGCGCCCTGATCACTAATAAATTTCACTGACCAAGACCATCCAGGGAAATACTAACCTCAAGCAACTAGCTGAGACTACTCTCAAAAGAAGAAGCGCAATAGTCATAGGCAAAATGCAAAACATTGATCTGAACATACTCATGCCCTTCCACCCTAGGTCCTTGCAGACTGCTTGCATATACCAGATGAACCCCAATCCCAAGAAACGGGACAAGACTGGCATTTTGATCAAGGTACACCAAGTAGACCAGTATATGGTGAGGGTAGATGGCTGTGGTCATGCTACCTTGTGCAATATGAAATTTGTCTGGGTAAATACTTAACAATTGTACACCATGCTCCTCTAGCCATGGCACAAGAAAAGCTTGTGCAATAGTCCCAACAGAGAAATCCAGAGAACATCATTGCAACACCTCACCATCCAGCAAGGTCAAACCTGCACCAGACCACAAGCAGCTAAGCCAGCACCTGAAGATGCGAGATTAAACTTACCGTTACAATCCAGCAACACGAGTCTGATCACTTTAGTCCAGATAAGTGTTTTGCCAAGCCCTACATTTTCATCATCAGTTGCCCAACGCTTACCTCTAACACCAGATCAACCCCGTCTAGGCCCAACTATGGCAACCTGTGAAGTTGGCGCAATCCAGGCCCTTAAGTCATGCAATGCCCCCGAACTAAAGGAAGAACCAATCACACAGCTACTTTGGCCATGCTCATCACTAGATACTGTACCAAGCAACCTTGACCAGCCAAACAGAACCAATATGTTATGCTGATTATTGTTATGTGTGTATCGCTGCATACTGTTGCATTGCTGTATTGCAGCGAACTTAATCTGCAATGATCACAAGACACTGGAAATTAGATTTATATTTGTCTACTTCACTTGTTTGTTTATTTCAGGATTAGACAATGATCACAGCTTGTTAGACAGTTGGCAATGACTTTCATATTTATTTAATATATGAAAGGAATTAGTAGTTTGGGATATGTCTATTTAAGAAATCAAGCATCCTCTGCCTCCTTTAGTTTATTATCTTTTTTCATGGAGATGAGTGCATTATGTCCTGTTGAGGAGTTGAGCATCTTCTGCCTCCCATAATTCATTCTCCTTCCTTCTTTTCTTTATGGAAATAGGTGATTTCTATTCAAGTGAGAAGTTGACTGTCCAGTACTTTCCAGAGTTCATTCTTTCTTGTTCTGCATTTTATTTTTTCCTGTTCTTGGGGAAGAGGGCATGAATACAGCCTCTGTGTTCTGATACAGGTCAAAAGAGTGTGTCTAAATTGGAAGAGTGAGGGGACTGGAAATCCCCATCTTTTAAAATTCCTAAAGCTAAGAACCAAGGATACAAGAAGGTTCTGGTACAAAAACTCAAACCAGAACCCTAGCACCAAGTCTCTAGATGAGGGTGAATTGGAACAAGCTGAGTAAAGGGGAGAAGTGCTCCACAATGTTTTGTGAGAATACATTAATGAGCAATATGAATGAGACAAAGGTGAATGGGCGAGTACTTTGACAATGAGCCCTTACAAGAGAAATAAAATCTATGGTTTATATGCGGATAAGAGAGAACTACTATTATAAAAAAACATCACCCCACATGCCAGAAGATGGACATATTTATACATTTACATCCAACAAAGTATCTTTCATCCTCATAGATCACACTTGCTCTATTTGTCTATAAGGAGTCATAAACAGGCATCTTCAAAAAGGCACTCCCTATTACCAAATCTCCCTTTGCATACCCTCGTCCCACGTACGATATGCTATCATCCTCTGTATTAAATCTTAAAACGGAACTACCTGACATTACAGTCACTTATGTCAACATAAGCCTACACTTATTATTTTCTTTTGTGACAGACCAACAAATCCTTCAAAAGCTCCTTATTCATTGTTCACTTATAGTGTCACAAAATAATAACTCATTCTCCTTCAAATAACTTTTTTTTATTCAGTAATATATGTACTTCCTCACCACCTTGTTACCTCTTTTTTACAGACATCTTTTCTATTCTTTCAGTCATCTTATTTAGCCAAGACTGATTTTCTTCTAATTGTACATAATTCTAATGTTGAAATGATGTCTTATCCATACCAAAACCAAGCACATTCATACACCCAACTCTGAGGCAGTGTGAAACTACCATGTGCCATTCATACTTGCTACTGGCTGATTTATGGGAAGAAAAGAAATTCAGAATGATTGCTAGCCCACCTAGTCCTTTTAGTTGCCTTCTATATCATGCAAGGAAGATGTGAAAAGTATCCCCACCTCCAAATCCATATGTATAGAATCAGATTACATGTTTGTTGCTGGTGATGAGGTCGCACACCACTGTGTGAGCAGCTAGAGCTCCCATAATGGTGACAAAATTAAGTAGCTGAGCCTAATGGTCTTGCATCCAAATTATGTTAAGTTTTCTTTATGACACTAAATTACTTTGACACATGTGGGGAGGCTGCAGGGCTTGATCATACCCAGCCCATCCTCTCTCCTTCTATCAATAATTTTGAAGAAAGAAAAACATATCAGGAAGGAAGGGACTGACACCCTTTGCTCCAATATCCCCTTTAGTCAACACGACTGCAAACTTATTTCCTCTTTCACAAGGGATATATCCTTTTTAATTGCATCTCACAACACAAGGAATACTATAATTACAGTATATGTGCATTATATCTTACTAAAGAATATAGATGCACAAGCTTTATGAGAGTAGATATGCTACTGAGCATTACAAATAATGAACACTGAAAACTGCAGTAAACGATAAAATCAAGCTTTCAGTAACAGCAAGCTAAACCCTTTATCTAAATAATAATAATAATAATAATAATAATAATAATAACAATAATAATAATAATTATAAAAGTGTAACAAAAGAAGAAACTGAAGAAGAATAATTAAAGACTGAGCACACTAAAAGTATTCAAATGACCACGAATCTGAGGTAGACTTAAAGCCAAGACTTCATACTGCAAATACAATATGACACAGTGACTGAATCAGCTTACCAGAAGAAGCAGCAGCAGCAGCTGAGGTATAAGAGGGTACAGAACGGGTGGTTGTATTTAAAGCAGTGTATGATGGTGTTGAAGGAGAGCGAGACGGACTCAAATTACTTGAAAAAGTGTAACCATCAGCGCCCTGTAATTCAATAAATGTTTATATATGAAAATGTATGCTATGCAATAGTTAGGGTTAAAAACAATCTCCATATAGAAGTATGCTAAATGATACATCACTCCAATTTCCAATTACTCTATGCAACACTTGTTTAAGATCAAACATAACTGATTAAATATGATGAATTCTCAATGTGTATTATAACTATGATACTGGACACATGCTGTATATGGTTGCAAACAACAGTTATATAGCTTAATTTGAAACAAATCAAACTAAATAAAAAAAGTACCGACCATGATAAGCTTCTTTACTATATTTATTATTTAAAAAAAAATTAAAGTTCAATGACTTATGTAATCAAATATCAGGATGCAAAATATTATCTAACCACCTCTAGTAAAACTAAATAATTTTTCTTATATACTTATGAAAATGTTAATATTTCAAATCATTTAAACAATTGCAATATTTTCATGTTCATTACAATCTCAATGGCAATTTACTTACTGACAATATGATGTACTTAATAAGGGGCTTGACAGAATATCACAAAATTACATATCGTGAGGATAAATAGGTTTTAATTATTAAAAAATATGGTAATGTAATTGCACTGACAGTAAAAATAAAATTTCAATACAATTTCCCAACAATATGTCTCTTATATTACATAGTTCATTGGTTCCCGCATTTCCTGCAAAATCTAAACCTGCTTATATTCAAAACCTCAAAGCATCAATACTTTGCACACAACCTATTCCCAACCTTCTAAATATATTAAAATCATTCCAAGAAAACAGTAATATAATTTAATTTTACTCAGTAAATTCTAAATCAATTTAAAAACAGTATAGTAGTTTCCAAGTTTTATACTTTTATGGAAAAATGTACTGAATATTAATATATTTCTTCTTATATTCAAACTGCATAAAGTTAAAAATCGCATACAAAGCAGCACACCCGTACTGTATTTTAATAATATTTTTCACAATTCTCTTTATGACTTGGTATTTACATTTGCAAGGGTTCCATCCACTAAGTTCTACTCCTACCCACCATCACAGTTTTGTGGTCAACTTACAATGAAGTCATTCAGTTGCATAACTGGCTAAAAAACAAAGGCTTATATAAAGAAGTATCTCTGCATTTGAATTCAATTAAAATTTGCTGCAAGTGACATGTGATACTTTTAAGTTAATAACTTCATGAGTTACACACCGTACAAAAACAAATAAAATATACCTGTCTAATATGAGGGTTGCTCCATGCTGTGGGCTGTGCAGTAGTGGGAGGAGATGAAGATTTGGTGATCCGTGACAAACTGGATGTGCTCTGAGACGGAAGAGGGGTACCCTGTGGAGTGCTAGGAGAATAACTTGCTATGGGTGACGCTCCTGCTTCATAACCACTGTAAGCTCCCTGTGTACTACTTGGCCTCCCAGAACCTAAATAAAAGAAAAAGACAACAAATATAGCAATTCGTATTTTCCATCATAAGCATATTTATGCTTGTGGTTAAAAGAAATCATACTGACCTCAAATTTTTTAAGTGTCACAAGCAGCAAGATCTTCCTAATCTATTTTTATTATTTTTTATTTTAGCTCTTAAAAGAGATGATAGGCAGTATATAATGATGGACTTCAGATTGACTTCTTTTATTGCAACTGTGATCTACTGCTACCTTCTGTGGGATATGGCATCATACTTGATATATAAACTTAACAGATTAATTGATTTTAAAGATTAAATGGGGTAAAATGGCAAATATAAAAAAGCAGATATAGAGTAAAATAATAAGAAATTACAACAGACATTATTAAAAGATTAATGAATTAAGAAGATATATTTTTCTCATTATTCACCATCATCAGTAGTACTACAATGGTTATACAACTAAAACATTAATGCTTATGCTTACAACACAATACAAAGTCATAAAAAAAAAAAAAATACATATACAGAAGCTCCCCTACATACTGTACGAACTACCGAGTTACGAACAAAAATCTAGTCTTTATCTACCCATGAATTAATGTATGTATAACTGTACTGTGCTGTATTATTACATTATTATTACTGTATTAAAATTCATTAATACGGTATACTTTATGTTTTATGTAGTACTTACGTGTCTTTAGCCTAAGTACTGTAAAGTCCTGAATATGTGCATACTGTACAGTATGTCTCTTTACCTAAACAAAATTCAAGAACATTTCTACTTACAAGCGGATTTCTGAGCCTAACTATATATATATATATATATATATATATATATATATATATATATATATATATATATATATATATATATATATATATATATATATATATATATATATATATATATATATATATATATATATATATATATATATATATATATATATATATATATATATATATATATATATATATATATATATATATATATATATATATATATATATATATATATATATATATATATATATATATATATATATATATATATATATATATATATATATATATATATATATATATATATATATAATATATATATATAATATATATATATATATATATATATATATATATATATATATATATATATATATATATATATATATATATATATATATATATATATATATATATATATATATATATATATATATATATATATATGTATATATATATATATATATGTATATATATATATATATATATATATATATATATATGTATATATATATATATATGTATATATATATATATATATATATATATATATATATATATATATATATATATATATATATATATATATATATATATATATATATATATATATATATATATATATATATATATATATATATATAAGTACAAACTGTTAGCATACAGCACTAAATAGTAAGGAAGCCCATATGTGAAACAAAACTCATAAAACAGTGCTATATTTTCGATCCTAACTGGATCCCTTCTCAAGCACAACTTGAGCTTGAGAAGGGATCCAGGTAGGAACCGAAATATGGCATTGCTTTATAAGTTTTGTTTCACTGATGGGCTTCCTTAATATATATATATATATATATATATATATATATATATATATATATATATATATATATATATATATATATATATATATATATATATATATATATATATATATATATATATTATATATATATATATATATATATATATATATATATATATATATATATATATATATATATATATATATATATATATATATATATATATATATATATATATATATATATATATATATAGTGGTGACCCTAACCCACGAATGCCTGTTCCCACAAACAAAGTTTTGAACAAACTTTGACCCCAAATCACAAACAAAGACCAACCCACGAACACAAATGTGTCGGCCAGGTGACCACGTTTCCTGCTTGCCAGCTCTCAGAGCTGCATTGGTGCCCACACTGTGTAGTTCGTTCACAATCTGTTCATATTTCTTGCTTTACTTTCTCTTGTTTAACCTTTCAGATAGCCTTATTATGGCTCCTAACAAATTTAAAAGCATTAGTGACAATGGAATCAAACACCCTAGACACATAACAGTGGAAATGAAGAAAGAAATAATTTCTAATCATGACATGAAAATGGTGTTCGTGTGTCTGATCTCGCCAAGCAGTATGACATGGCAAAATCGACTATCTGTACAATTTTAAAAAGTAAAGAGAGCTATAAGGCAGCTGACTGGCTAAGGGAGTAAATATATTAATGAAGAAAAGGTCACAGTTAACATAAGAGGTAGAAAACTTATTGTTGCTGTGGAGAAATGAAAAACAGCACGTTGGATATAGTATTAGCGAGGCCATAATATGCGCTAAGGCTTTGCAAATCCACCATAATTTAGTAGCGAACTCTCCGAGTTTTAGCGGCGCAAAAGTTGATGAATTTAAAGCAAGCAGAAGCTGGTTTGAACACTTTCGTCAACGAACTGGGTTTCATAGCGTCATTAGACATGGAGAGGTGGCTAGTTTTGACCAAAAGGCAGCGGATTCTTACGTAAAGAAATTTGCTAAGTTTATCGAGAGTGAAGGTTATATCCCACAACAAGTTTTTAATTGAGATGAAACGGGACTCTTTTGGAAGAAAATGCCCAACAGAACCTATATAACCCAAGAGGAGAAGTCACTGCCTGGCCACAAACCAATGAAAGACAGGCTTACACTTTTTTGTGCGCTAATGCTAGGGAGGACTGTAAGATCAAACCTCTTATAGTTTACCACTCAGAAAATCCGCGTGTTTTTAAGTGCAATAACGTGTAGAAGGCTAGCCTTCTGGTAATGTGGAGGTTATATCCAAAGGCTTGGGTAACGCAGATTTTATTCCTAGAGTGGTTGATTGAAGTTTTTGCGCCAACAGCGAAAAAATATCTTGAGGAAAAGAATAAGGCTCCTGCCCATCCTCCAGGTGTGGAAGAAGATCTTGCTATACAATAAGACTTCATAAAAGTAAAATTTCAGCCTCCCAACACCACTCTTATCCTCCAGCCCATGGACCAGCAGGTAATTTCCAATTTTAAGAAGTTGCATACAAAGTCTTTTTGCCAGGTGTTTCCAGGTCACCAATGACATTGATTTGACCCTTAGTGATTTCTGTTAAGACCAATTTAATATCCTCCATTGCATTGGCTTCATTGAAAAAGCATGGAAGGAGGTCTTATATCGCACGCTGAATTCCGCCTGGAGAAAACTTTGGCCAGGTTGTGTGACTGATAGAGACTTCGAGGGCTTCAAGCAGGATAGCTATCAAAATTGTGAATGAAATTGTAGCCACAGGCAAAAGTTTGGACTTGAGGGTCAATGTGAAGGATGTGGAGGAGCTGGTGGAGGACCACAAAGAAGAACTTACCACAGATGAATTAATTGAGTTGCAACGTCTGAACAGGTGAAGATTCTCCAAGAGGAGCAGTCAGCGGAGGAGGGGCATGAGAGGATAAAGGTGTCCAGTGAAGAATTTAAAGAAATTTTTAGTAAGTGGAATGATGTGTAGGCTTTTATTGAGAATCATCACCCAGATAAAACTGTGGGCAATAGAGTAGTGAACAGGGTGAATGACAATGCAATGATATTTTTAGAAAAATTAACCAAATAAGAAAGACACAAATTTTTCTGGATCATTTCCTTGTGCTAGGGAAGCAGCTACAAAAAGAGAAAAGAGAGAGAAAACACCAGAAATACAGCCTTTATCGGAAGAGTTCCCTAACGTTTTTATGGAAGGGGACTCTCCTTCCAAAAATTAGTCCCCCTCCTCCTCCTCCACCACCATCCACTTATGACAGCAACAATCATCCACAAAAGGTAAGTACAGTAATATACCGTGTTTTATTTTAGTAGAGCAGAATTTATATCTATTATTAAAGTAATTTTCCTTTTACAGATATAACACATATAACCTGTATTATATTTCATGTTTTTACTGACTAGAAAAACTTTAAAATGAATATTTATTGTGACTAGGAATGGATTAATTGAATTTACACGATTTTCAATGGGAAAAATAAATCCAACCCAGGAACAGGTTTTTGGAATGGATTCAATTCGTGGGTTGGGGGTTACCACTGTGTGTATATATATATATATATATATATATATATATATATATATATATATATATATATATATATATATATATATATATATATATATATATATGCAGTAATCTCTCGCTATATCGCGATTCACCTACCACGAATTCAGTGCATCGCCCTTTTATTTTATTTTTTTCCACACACACACCAGGACGGGTCAAAAAATAATAAAACAATACAGCTTTTATGGGGCTTGAGCACGAAGAATACATAAAGTAAAGAGAAACAGAGATGGAGAGTGTAATGACCTGTCAGATGTGAAGGGATTATAAAATATATGTAATGAATATTCAAGAATATTCAGTGTAGCAGGTGCCATAAGCCAACATACTGCTGGATACATGTTGTTTATTTTATATTGCAGATTTTCAGGGTGTATGCTATTTTTGAGCACAAGGATGCAAAAGTTTTGCCACCTCCGTTTCAGCTGATGCACCCTCACATGCTCTATCCCTGACGATATTATATCGAAGTTTGTTTGCTGTTTGTTCTTAATGCTTTTTTTCAATTCTCTTCATAATATTTGATCGCATTAAGCGGTAGAAGAGGAGGAGGATGCGGGAGAACGAACCTCTAACCAAAACGTTTTGCCACTTCCGCATCAACTGATGCTTATCACTATTCAGGCACAATATCTTACTTATAAAATATTTATTTACTCACCCTATTTGGGGTTTATCAAATTTTCAAGATTTTAGTATTATTAATATTCCTTGGTTCTAAACAATATTCTATCTTCTTTGCATATTGACCATGCGGCATGAAATCTTAACGTAAACAAAGTCAGATGAGACAAAAAGAAAACATAAACAATTCCTTACAAAGAAAACGTATATCGTACTGTACATGGGAAACTTAAATGAAATATATATATTCTCTACACGCTATTTCCCTGACGAAATTATATCGAAAGTTTGTTTGCTGTTTGTTCTTAATGCTTTTTTCAATCTTCATACTATCATGTTCATATAAATTTACGCTTGCACGCTGTTATTAATAAAGTAAAGGGTGAGTTGTTAACAGTGCAGGGAGGGTTATACGGTAAATGTAAAAATAAATGTAAAATACCTGTTATAATTATGGCGCTCCTACTTCGCGTATTTTCACCTTTCGCGGCTGGTCCCGGAACCGAACCACCGCAATAAATGAGGGAGCACTATATATATATATATATATATATATATATATATATATATATATATATATATATATATATATATATATCCAGTAATCCCTTGCTACATCGCCATTCACCTTCTGCGAATTCAGTGCATCACGGGTTTTTATGGCGAGCATATGTATTTTATATCGCCGATTTTCTGGGTATATCACGGGAATCCACGATATGTGAAAATAATAAAATTTCCAGTATTTTCATTATTTTGTTGATAAAAAAAAAAGTATTTCCTAGCCTAAGAGTAATAAAAAAGTAAAAAATAGTAAAACACATAAATTTAAACACGTAACTCACAGTATTGCACCATATAAAATACAATATCGGTTCCGGCGTCTTGGAAAACGCAAAGGGTCGCACCTACGTGAGATAGTACATATTAAAATTTCCAGTATTTTCATTATTTTATTGATAAAAAAAAGTATTTCCTAGCCTAAAATAAAAATCAGTAAAAAATAGTAAAAAAACATAAATTTAAACATGTAACTCACAGTATTGCACCATATAAAATACGATACCGGTATCGGCGTCTTGGAAAACGCAATGGGTCGCACCTATGTGAGATAGTACACGGGATGCTATTGGATGATGGGTGGGAGACAACGAATCGCAGAATTGTGTTCTGTATGTTCTGAAACCTGGGGCCTGATTGGCTTTTTGATTGAAGTTTGATTCTCCCAGCATCTTCCATTGTGTGCGCCGTTCATGTTGTGCCTCTTAATACGTTGTGCTTGCGTTTTTTGTGAAACTTTTGCCTGTGTATTTCAAAAACCGCAATGCCGCCCAAGTGTCCATCTTCTGAGGCTTCTGGTAGTGAGCCTAAGCGGTAAAGGAAGATGTTGAGCATAGCAGATAAGGTAAAACTGTTAGATATGCTGAAGGAAGGAAGAAGTTTCTCGGCTGTTGGCCGCCATTGGCTGTGCAGTATGTAAACGTCATCATCACGTCATTCACGGTAAGCTTACCTATCACGTTCATATGGCTTTACGCTTGCGCACTGTTA
>JAXCGZ010010372.1:0-5000 GCA_037179515.1 Halocaridina rubra | reverse complement strand
GTGAATACTCCAAGCCTGGTTGATGGGTTGTATACTGACTGCTAACTGAACTTATTTCTTGTTGCTCAGAGCTACTGCCACTCATCTCACTACCGCTTTGTACAGACCTTCAAATAAGAGCAATACTTTAGAAAAAATGACAGAGAAAAATATATTTTGATACATTAAAGTACAGACTTCATTAGTTATTTGTATTTGAAGAATATTTTCAAAAAATATTAAAGTTTCATGAACGAGTTTCATACTGTTCAGCAAAAATACTTCACTGCAATACATAAAGAATTACAAAATTTGTCTTAAAACTCATGTTGATTACTCCATCATGAATCACAGTCAGTATATCTTCCTTGCGAGATCCAAGTTCCTTACTTTACTTACAGCTAAGTTGCAGAGTAACAGAAAAAAATATACAGCACTTGCACTTGTTCAATCATCTTTTTGAGAGAAAAATAGCTCCCTGTCCCAAATTTGGGCTTCTATAGCCAATTACATATGAAATTAACTAGAGAATTAACGAGGGCTATTATTCAAGAATCGTTAACCATTTGCTACTTTCCTGACATGTTAAGTTGAAAATCTTTTACAGGTGTGTTAATGCAAGAATACTTTTTCTACAACTGGAGAATTCAAGTTACACTTAGTAAGGTATCCATACAATTTTACAGACAGTTAATGATGTTCATGATTCTGCACAATATCATCAGTTTTCTCTGAATTCCCTGTCATTTTACCTTGCAATTAAATAATCCATTTGTACTGAAGATATAGTATGCACGGTTGGCAAGCTACTGCTGGCAAGCAGAAGTAGGACATAAAGGTGGCTTTGGCATTTACAAATATCAAGAAGAAAGGAGACATGCATTATGTCTCCAAGGTTGTTTATGCATTTAAATATGGCATAATGAAAGAAATAAAGGAGAGTGAGTTGGTAGAAGGTGCTAAAATGAAAGGAAAACAAGAGGTCAGAATTCACAACTTAACCAATTGCTATTTGATGACAGCATAGTATTGATAACTAACTGAATGAAAAAGAAAGGCAACTGATGGAGGAGTTAGCATTGGTGATAGATAAAAAAAGGAGGCTATGAGAGTGTGCATAAGACGACGACAAGCAAACAAAAATGTTTGCTGAAAATCTGGCAATAATTTAAAAAAGCAGTAAAATACTTGAGACAAACAGCTTGAGATATTAAGGAATAAGTATAAAAATATATGGTGGCAAGAATATGAGATGAGCCATATAATTCTGGAGGTTCAAGAGCCTGTAGAGTGAGGTGTATGTTCTAAGGCAGACCATGACTTATGATATTAGGAGACAATGGTACCAATGAGATGATGGATTCCTGAAAGGCTATATTTTTCCTATAATGTTGTGAAGTGTTGCTTTTTTAAATTCTATATGGCTGACAAGTAGCAGCACTAAATTGTGGAGTCCTCCAAAATTATTCAAAACAGAAAGCAGAGAATCCTCTGATACTACATTTTGTACTTACTTAGCAGCAGTATTTGTACATACAATGTACTCAATGTCATCGGTATAAGGGTTAAGGAAAGCAAACGCTGATGTTCTCAACCAAACCCAATCTCTATTTTTTCCTCTAAAACGGTACATTACAGACATCACTTGACCCTTCAGTTTTAACACTGCAAAAATAAAAATTTCATAATCTATTTGATAATATATTACCACAAAAAGTAAAATTATATTCCCACCACTTTACAGAGGAATGCATCAATAGACTAAGATGATCACAAAGAATAGATATCCAAACTAAATTGGATGCTTCATGATGAAAATTTTTACTACAATTAAAATGGTGTTCTCAAGATATAAGCTATTTAAACTTGTAAAAAACTATTTCCCGGTATATAATAGGATCATTGACTGCAAAACATATAACTAGCTACTATTAAAACGTCAACATAAAAAACATTAGTAATAATCAATCTTGCATATTATAGTAACTGACAATACAGTTGTTTATAATTCCAGAATATGCAATTACCTTGATCAAAGCTTTCCTTCATGTGTGTTTGATCTTCTGGGTGGAAGAAGTCAAAGCATGGTTTTGCTAATAATTCTTGAGGGGAATATCCTAGCACTGTCATCACACGTTGGTCTACAAAAGTAAACTTCCCATCCATTGCGTGACGGGATATAAACTCTTGCAAGAGGGAGAAAAGTATGGTACATTAATAATGACTTAATTCAGTTACAATAAAACAGTCTTATTTAAGATATGGTGCAAGCTTCAGAACATTCACGAGACAAAGTAGTAAATGCATGGACTAGTTCACTTATCAGAAACTCAATGGAAAGAGTGCTAGGCCTTGGATGTTCCCTAGTTGTGTGGCAGTGGCTCTTGGGAGTAGCTCCTGTCAGTTGTGGCATATTCAGTGAGTGCATCTAAAGATGTGTCAGTGGTGGAACAGCATCTTCACAAGCTCAGGATTTTATATTAGCAAAAATACCCATTCAAAAGCTTCAAGTAAAAAATATATCTGTCGGAGAAGCACTACTGACTCCATAGCTATCTACTGATATAAGACGTAAAATCGGTTTTCAGGTGTCAAAAACCACTTTTATGTTTACATCTTGCAATATTTGTACTAATATAGGAAATTGTTTCAACAGTTGCAATACAATCTTCAATCTTCTTGTGATCAAAATATCTTTCTTTCATTTACTCTACTTAAATGACCTTTCACAGTGCGGCTTATACATAGCATTTTCAATGACATAGTATTATTTAGCATCTCTGTAAGTAAAGAACCTATTACTAATGCAAAGTAGTTTTTAATATATTTCATGTCATAACTGTGCATGTGACATATATTTCAAGTATGAAGACTGTTACAGAAATTAATGTTAAAGTATTACAATAAACAACTAATAACTACATTACAAGGATCTTGGTATAACCGTTCCATATTTTATATTAAATAACTGATATGGAATAAAGTTGATTTCAGATAAAACCTACTTGAAAAACAACAGAAATCGTAAGACATGTTAATAAATTTCACAGAGAGACAACGATACTACATGGCTTCATGTAAAGCAGATTTTATTTTAAGCACTGTTTATTATGTCCTTATGATACATTAATCTGATAATGACAAGGATTTTAAATTTTATGAAATTAATTCTTTATATAAAAGCATATAGACTATGCAAGCGCTGAAGCCTAATATTAAAAAGACTAAGCAAAGAGTCAGAAGCCTATTATTAAATTTAAAAATTCAGAATAGTTTAGAAGAAAATATAACACCTTAATATTGCTAAAATGCAAATGGACAGGTTGTGCTTTTGCTAGCATCAAAAGGCAAAGAACAATGATTGCATCTACATTACTCTTTTTACTCCCTGAACAAGACATAACACCCTGTGTATCCTTGCCTCTCACAGTTGCCTTGTGACAAGAAGTACTGCAGGAAGAGTTGCCAACCCTCCCGCCGTATCTCTTTTGGTCACTTTCTAGAACACGCTGGGAATACAAGAATGAAATTTGTTCAATCCAATTTTATTATTTCTCTCCATATAATCCAATATCCTGCTGAGACCAGCACATTGGTCTCAAGTAAACAAAATAGAGGAAGGGTAAAATCTTTCACCATACCTGCTTATGTTCACCTCTTTTTATCAGCTGTACTGTCATGAAAACCAGTACTTGGCAGCACATCACTTCCCCTAACCCTTAGTCGGCTCTTATGATATACAGGGAATACTAGTGAGGTATTCTCTTCCCCCTCACAAACAGAATGTTGCTCATAGAACTTAGGAGTCTTACTGGTCCATCCTAATTATACTCTCATTTTTTTACCTAAATGCATAAAGCTACTTCTGTATATAGTCATCACATCCCCGCAACATGATTATGCCATAAATCTGTAAAGCAAATTCTCAGTAAAACGAAGTACCTTTCATTTATTCTGCTTATCACCTTACCATTTTGTGAATTTGATCCCATGAGATCAGATGTATCTGGAGTGGAAGTAACTTGAAGACGTCCAATAGCAACCAAACAACAGTGAGATGAGCCATGAGCTTCCTCCTCGCTACGATCCATCTGGAAAGAGAAAAATATTTTCAAGTCATCTTACCTTAAATTTTAAGCTATTGTAATTGAAATTATGCTACAGTAAATATAGTGTATATGAATATTATTATGAATGTGCCCATCCTGCTAACCTATGCAGGGTAAGATGAAAAAAAAAAAAGTCAAGTTCAGCATTGTTTAGTAATAACTAAGGAATTGTACTGATAGAGGATATAACTCTGTGCATCAAATATTCTGTTAACAGAGTATGGTAATAATTAGCCTTAATAAAGTTCTCACCTTAAAATATAATAGCAGTGAAAAGAAACCTTCTTCACAGTGAAAAATGAAAAGTATAATGGTACTTGTATTAGAAACCAAATAAAATGCAATACTGTATATTTCCAATAAATCTAAAGTTGATAGAGGCAGTATTATGGCAACATCATCTGCCTTAGCAAGAGGCCGCCTCTATCAAATTTTTATCTACAGATAGAGAGCTTGTTCATGTTACAGCAAAATCCACAAATGCAAAGTACAGTATATGCAATTCCTCTACTTCATTTCTTGCAACTAATATTCTCTACAATTAGAAAGAGCTGTAAAAAGTACTGATATACGGAGTAAATATTACAATATCTTTATTACCATAATTTCCATATCACCATATTTTCGCAGAAAACCGTCACTTGGAAGAAAAGAATAAATATATCTATGTATGGAAACATGCCATATTTACTACTCAAAAAGTAGCAATAAAAATAATTGTAGAAATGGCCCTGGACTGGCAGCATCTACACTGTAGGTCCACTCTCGAGAGCTGCAACTCAGAAGAGAAGTAGCAAGAGACAAACTATCAAAACCAACCCCTGCCCCGAACCTGGGAAAGCTTTCGGCCATCTAGACATTTACCTCATCCCTCAACACAATGCGCAAAACAAACATTCTTTCTACATCGAG
>JAXCGZ010010371.1:25000-30000 GCA_037179515.1 Halocaridina rubra | reverse complement strand
GGAATTAGACTTACCATCACTCGAAGCTAGAAGAGTGAGGTCGGATATGGTGACAGTTTTTAAATTCCTTCATGGTTATGATAGAGTGGATAGGGATGGATATTTTGATATGGCTGGCTCTAGAACTAGAGGTCATAGTTTGAAGCTTCGTAAGAAAACTTCTTTGCAGGATGTAAGGAAATACTTTTTCAGTGTAAGAGTAGTTGATAATTGGATTGGCTAAGCGAGGAGGTAGTTAATGCTATCTCAATCCATAGTTTTAAGGACAGGTATGATAAGTATGACTAAGTATAAAATGGAACCGATGAGGAGACGGGAAGATACGAGCTTTGGGCTTTTTCCCGTAAACACAATTAGGTAATCACAATTAGGTAATCACATACATACATATATATACATACCTACATACCTACATACATATATGCATACAGACATACATAAATGCATGCATGCATACATACATTCATGTTAGTTTACTTGAAAAGATAATGGTATTTTAAAATGTTTATATTCGTTTTACATTTTCTTTGTAAGGAGCATTGTATTTTTATTTTTTTTTCAAACCAATGGGTAATCATGAATAGCAATGTTTAATTACTGTTCAGATGACTGTAATCTGACTTTTTTTCTTTTACCAAATATGGTACGCTAATTTAAAAAGAAAAATATCACATTATGATTTTGTTTACATTAGTTTTTTCTATTGTGTGTGTGTATAACACATTAGGGGACATGATATATATTTAACGTATTTTATTCTCACGAGTATAATGACAAGTTTTTTAGAGTGTTTAATAAACATTTATATTAGAAAATACACTCTCATTGATTAGTAAATTAACAATAGGATTTACTGTTAACTTTTCTATATTCTTTATTATGTTTTCTACAAATTGAAGTGGGTGACGTGCCTGGAAGAAGAAAGTCTTTCAATAGTAATTTTCTGCTGTATATGTGAAGCCGTTGCCGGTAAGAAAGTCACAGGAAAGAAATCAGAGATTAAAGTCACAATTTTGGCTTTGAAAAAAGTCACAATTAAAAAATGTCAATGGTTAGATTTGATTAGGTTAGAGTTTTATCTATTAGTCTCTCTTGTGATTTTTTCCAGTGCCTTTTTTCTGTGACTTCATTACCTGTGACTATTTTTCCTGGATTCGTGGAAGCGTTCGTTTGCCCAGTCAAAGAACGAGTATAAGTAATTTTATTAATTAAGTGTTTTTAATTTACTTTGGCATAGAACTTGGTTACCAGGACAAGACTTGGCCTCCACACAAAGTCTGGAGACCTTTTGACTAATCCAGACAGTGTCTTTTAATAACAAACTGCAGAGTATTCTATTGGTCAGGTGTGCTAAGTAATGCTCTGGTGAGTTTTATTTTAGCTGCATGTATCTCTTACTCTTGTATTCCAGCGATAATGATTGTATAGTAAGAGAGAGAGAGAGAGAGAGAGAGAGAGAGAGAGAGAGAGAGAGAGAGAGAGAGAGAGAGAGAGAGAGAGAGAGAGAGAGAGAGAGAGAGAGAGAGAGAGAGAGAGAGAGAGAGAGAGAGAGAGAGAGAGAGAGAGAGAGAGAGAGAGAGAGAGAGAGAGAGAGAGAGAGAGAGAGAGAGAGAGAGAGAGGAGAGAGAGAGAGAGAGAGAGAGAGAGAGAGAGAGAAAGAGAGAGAGAGAGAGAGTAAATACATATTAACGCAGCTTTTGTATTTTAAAGAGATAATGAAAACATACATATATAATACATTTATGTTCTTAACTATACGTACAAGTTTTTTAACAGAAATTGAAGAATAATTTTTATTCATACTTTCTCCCCTCTGAATCAGTAAGGTGACCGGAAATAAAAAATAAATAATAAATAGGTTCATTGTCGTTCTGCTGCATAATCAATATCACACTTGCATAACTTATTTTTTTTTATATCTAGACTGGTAAATGCACTTACCTTGCTTCAGTTGCACTGAATAAAAATAATACGTCAAAAGGAGAACATTCGTGGTTACTGGTTACCTTAATGTAAATATATTATTATCAATGCTTAATATTTGACATCTAATACAGATAGAACTTGCTGCTCCCTCATTCAGCACCAATAACATCCCTTATTCAAACCATTTATTTTAACCTCCACACTTATTTAAGGACATTCCAGCTGAAGCTCAGCAAAAACCCAAAATATGCCTTCAGTAAACATAATATAGTCTCGACCTCTACGACAACTCTTCATCTTTATCGCCAGTGAGAGATCCAATCTATTTCGTGAACTTACATTCCCGGGGAAATTCGGAAATTATATAATTATAATGTACTACTGCGATTCCTTTTACCTGTAATATTGATTCAGACTGACAGAGACAGTGACGTTAGAAGAAAAATTTTCGTTCCTACACAAGAATGTAGCAATAATATCAATATTGCACCTTTAATTGCACTCTGAAAAAAATACAGAAAACCACTAAGCAGTATCACACACTTAGTGTTTGTTAGTCTCCTCTGACGTCTACTTAAAATTATTGCGCACTTATTCACAGTATTCACAACATTTATTTTTACTCTATTATGGCCCTCTTATATAATAGCTTTTACAAGACAGTATATTATCTCTGTCATTGCAAATTGAGGAGTTAGTAAGTGCTTTGCAGTGTAAGGTAAGTGATGGAATTTATGATTAATTGATAATAGAGATAAAAACACAGAGAATGCAGTTAGAGAGGTGGCTGGGAAGTATATCTGTCATATTTAGAAATAATATTTGCTATGTCGTATTTTCTAAAGACTTCCTTCGTTCATAAGCAAACAAACATATCTTTCCAGTTTGTACAATGGAAGGTATTCACTATAAGGCCACCATTTTATCTCTTTATCCATCTTTTTACTGAAAATAATAATAATAATAATTAAATAATAATAATAATAATAATAATAATAATAATAATAATAATAATAATAATAATAATAATAATAATAATAATAATAATAATAATAATAATAATAATAATAATAATAATAATAATAATAATAATAATAATAATAATAATAATAATAATAATAATAATAATAATAATAATAATAATAATAATAATAATGAAAATAATAATGATAATAATAATAAAAATAATAATAATAATAATAATAATAATAATAATAATAATAATAATAATAATAATAATAATAATAATAATAATAATAATAATAATAATAATAATAATAATAATAATAATAATAATAATTATAATAATAATAATAATAATAATAATAATAATAATAATAATAATAATAATAATAATAATAATAATAATAATAATAATAATAATAATAATAATAATAATAATAGTAATAATAATAATAATAATAATAATAATAATAATAATAATAATAATAATAATAATAATAATAATAATGATAATAATAATAATAATAATAATAATAATAATAATAATAATAATAGTAATAATAATAATAATAGTGATTTTGAAATAGCAATTTAATTGTGATTTAGTGTATATCACACTTTTACTGCGATTTTACTTAGAACTTTGGCTGACCCAGTTTGCTGCAGTGTATTTACAAAGCCAGTATTATGTGCGTATTCAGTTATTAAGCATATAAAGGTAAAACCCCCTGCTCAAAGAGAATATCAAAGGATCAAAGAACAACAGAATGCGAAAACAGAACTGATCAGTATTCAGCTGTATGCTAACTTTTTTATAATGAGTGTGACGCTTGGACTGCAAATAAAAAAAATGCCCTCATCAGTAAAGGTCTTTGCAAAAAAGAATAGAATAAGGTTACGAATAGGCAGAGATGATGTAATGACGTACAAAGGAAAAGGAGTTAAACTAATGGCAAAAATTAAACAGAACCCCCCCTTTTTTGGATGCAACTTTAGAAATTTGGATTATGTGATTCCTCCAAGACAAATTAGAGGCTATATGGATTCCTAATATGTTGATAGAAATAAGAAGGTAAATTTCGTTAATATCGAAGACAATATGGCTATAGTGAGGAGAACAAGATAAAGGAGGTATTACATTCATCTAAAATTTGGGTGTCCAACACAGATACCCTCTGCAGTTCGAGGTTGAGAGTAGAAGAGTGATATGAGACTGATTACAAGTAGCAGATGAAGATTATGAATAAAAGGCAGAGAAAAAATAAAGAGTAGAATCGATTGGTCAACAGAGCCTTGTGCCAGACTCTGTCAAAAGCCTTAACAACATCAAGGGTGACGACAAAGGATTCCCTATAGTTCCTCAGAGAAGATGACCATGCATGAATAAGATAGGACAAGAGGTCACCAGTGAATCTTGCCTTGCGCAAGCTGCAGTTGTGATCAGAGAAAAGTGAGCTAGATTCAAGAAGTTTCCAGAAGTGAGCATTGAGCAAAGTTTCAAAAACTATAGCGAACGAAGAGGGTAGTGCAGCAGGTCGGCAGTTGGGAACAATAGAGAGGTCTTCCTTCTTAGGAACAGTTTGCACTAGAGCATGCTTCTGAGATGAAGGATTGATACTGGTTGACAGAATGAGGCAAAAAAGAAGGCAAGAACGGGCTCCAGTTCATCTACAACCTCCTTAAATATCCTTGCAGCGATATCATCGGTACAAGATGCTGTTTTTGCCTTTAGCGAGCTAAGAACCTTATGAACATTGAGTGAAGAAAGGATAATGGAGGGCATAGGGTTAGAGAGGGGTAAAGATTGAGGGACATGTGCGCTGGACATGTTCACGCAATACTTGGCAGAAAAATTAGAGCCAAAGAGAGTCCCTTTGTCAGTGGGAGAGCAAGCTATGGAATCATCAAAACGAATCAGAGGAGAAAACCTTGAGTTATAGAAGTTTTTTTGGGGGGGGGTTTGGCTAAGGACCAGAAACATTTGTCATTGGGAGAAGTGTTAAGGTCCTCAAATTTCTTTCTTATAAAGGAAGTCTTAACCATCAACTCTGAGTAGTAAAAGAATTTTTAGCTACAATAAAAACAGAGCGAGGCAAATCAGGAGAGGCTTG
>JAXCGZ010010371.1:15000-20000 GCA_037179515.1 Halocaridina rubra | reverse complement strand
GTGTATACCAAAGAAAGAAGTGCTGAAGCTTTTCAATCAAGACGGAAAACCTCTCCTAGACCTACAACGTCTTTAAGGAGCCTAGTACCAGATTTTGATTTTTTTCATGATTGTCTGTTTTGTGGAGAAGATGCATCTGATGAGTTTTTGAATAAAAAGAAAACCAAAGCAAAATACTTAAAAGTGCTCTTGAAACTGTGCATTTGCGGAGACTATTCATGTTGGGGACACTATTTTCATAGCAGGCGAAAAGAGAAATGATGACTGAGGCAAACCAGTTGATGCCCGTATTTGAAATGTAGTTGATTTAGATGCTACACAATCAAGGTTCCATTCAACATTCTTGAAAAAATTCTACCAATCATCCTCTGGAATAAAACGTGGTTGTTCCAAATGTGCTACAATTTCAGAGGCAATGACCCATGTTTTTATCTATCATGAGGAAAATCCACAAGAATGCCAATTGTATCCGTTGACATTTTTTATGGATATGAGGGTGGGCTACCATCTGAGAAAACAATAAGATCTGAAATGAGGCAAAAATGCTTTAACTGTAAGCAGAAATAGAAAGCCAGTAGTCTGTGTTTGTGACGCAGGAAAAAAACTTCTGACTGATGCTTGGAATGAAAAACAAAGGCGTATCGATGCTGAACGTGCTCGTCGAGTGATTTGTCCTACCAGAGACACCATACTCAATGAAACTATGCCAGCAACAACAAGTCAAAGTAAATTTCTTTTAATTGAGATATAAGAGTAGGTTCATCACAATGCTCATTGCTAAGCTGATCACGGAGGAATGCACTGTGAAGCAAGATACTGCAGGTGCAGTCACACTACTTGTTGAAGAATCCACCACGACTAAATCAGTATCAATAGTAGGAGAAGATGTAGACCGTTTGGTAATTCTAACAGCTTTGACTGAATCAAACAGAAACATAAACTTCTTAAAAGAAGGCAAAGGAAATATTGAAAACAAACTGTACACAATAACCTCCATGAAATATGGATCAGTCATCAAGGACAACATCCTTTTCTTCCCTGCATCTTTTTACAGTTAAAGGAAACTGAAGTTCATAAACCTGCTGGAGAAGGATGGAGATCTTCAAGAAGTTATTTCTGTGTTTAAGGAACCATATTTCTTTTATGAGTGTGACACCTGGACAGGCAAAAAAACTGTCCTCATCAATAAAGGCCTGGCACGAGAGCAATGCACAGCAGTCAGAAATAAAGCAAACAGAATTTTAGGATTTATCTCAAGAAGCGTTAGCAATAGGACGGAAAAAGTTATTTTGCAGCTCTATCTTGCATTAGTTAGGCCCCATTTAGATTATGCTCTGCAATTCTGGTCACCCTATTATAGAATGGACATTGAATCCTTGGAGAGAGTGCAGCGAAGAATGACCAAGATGATACACAGTATCAGAAATCTACCATATGAGGACAGATTAAAAAAACTTAATCTACATTCTCTAGAGAGGCGAAGAATTAGGGGGGATATGATTGAAGTGTATAAATGGTTTAAAGGGATTAACAAGGGAGATATTAATAAAGTTTTAAAAATTCATGATCAAACCAGAACTCGTAATAATGGATTTAAGCTTGATAAATTTAGGTTCAGAAGGGAAATTTGTAAAAATTGGTTTGGTAATAGAGTAGCTGATGCATGGAACAAGCTTCCTAGTAGGATAGTAAATGCCAATACCTTAGACACCTTCAAATGTAGATTAGATAGACATATGACAGAAGTAGGGTGGGTATGAATAGGTTAGTGCTTATTAGAAAAATCATAAACAGAAAAATAGAATAAATAAGTAGAGTAGAATAGAATAGGTTAGACATGCTGAAAATAAAATTCAAAACTGGAGCTGCCTCGTGTGTGCCAGTAGGCATGTTGCAGTGTCCTCTGTTCTTATGTTCTTATGTTCTTATTCATCACATTTTTCAGCAGTCTTTCCTCATTCATCCATTCCACATAGCCAAACCATCTCAGAACATTCATATCTACTCTGGCTGCAATTTCTCTCCTCACACCAGTTCTTGCGCTCACCACTTCATTCCTAACCCTATCCAACTGAGATACACCAATCATACTCGTCAGGCATTTAATCTCAAACACATTTAGTTTCCGTCTCTCGCTTTCTTTCATACCCCATAACTTTTATCCATACATCACATTTGGCACAACCATTTTTTCATACAGAACTTTATTAACATTCAATTCCAACTCTCTATTCTTCATCTCGTCTTTTCAACGCATCCAACACTTTACATCCTTCATTCACTCTGTGACACACATCTGCTTCCACTCCACCATTTACAGCTATAACTGAGCCAAAATATTTAAACTGATCAACTTCCTCAAGTGTCTCTCCATTCAACAAATCATTCAATCCAGCACCATCCTCATTTCTTGTACACCTCATAACCTTACTCTTTCCCACATTCACTCGCAACTTCCTTCTGTCACACACTATCCCAAATTCTGACACTAACTGACACAGCTTCTCCTCTGAATCTGCCACCACCACAGTATCATCTGCAAACAGCAACTCATTCAGCTCCCACTCGTTATCATCCCCATCTACCATTCTCAAACCTCGACCACTCACTCGCTCATTCACCTCGCTTACAACTCCATCGATATACAAATTGAACAGCCATGGTGGCATCACCCATCCCTGTTTCAGTCCCACACTTACTGAAAATCACTCACTCACTTCATTCCCTATCCTAACACAAGCTCTACTGCTCTCATACAAACTCTTTACTGCATGCAACAACTTTCTATTAATTCTATATAATTTCAAAACATTCCACATTGCCTCTCTATCAACTCTATCATACGCTTTCTCCAGATCCAAAAATGCAAAATACACATCCTTACCGTTTGCTAATTATTTCTCACATAACTGCCTAACTATAAAAATCTCATCTATACAACCTCTACCTCTCCTAAAGCCACTGCACTTTCGAGATCACATTTTCGGTCTTATCCCTAATCCTATTAACCAGTATCCTACCATACACTTTTCCTACCACACTCAACAAACTTGTACCCCTAAAATTACTGCATTCATACACATCTCCCTTACCTATGTATAGGGGCACTATACAAGCAATCACCCCTTCCACTGGCACCATTGACAACATATAGGATATATTAAACACTCTCACTAACCAAACCAATGCAGTCACACCTCCTTCATTCAACATCTCCGCTCTCACGCCATCCACTCCAGGTGCATTACCAGCTTTCACTTCTTACAATGCCCCTTTCACCTTCTCTCTTGTAATCTCTCTCTCATTTTCATCTTCCAGTAGTGACACTTGAACACCCCCCACTGCCACTGTAGCTGCCTCTTTATCTTCCTCAACATTCAGCAACCAATTAAAATATTCTGCTCATCTTTTCCTTGCATCGTTCCCTCTTAACATCTGTCCATTCACATCTTTCACTGTCTCTTCCATCCTCGATCCACCCTTCCTTACTCTCTTCACCTCTTTCCAAAACTTCTTTTTATTCTCCTCATATGACCTACTAAAATCCTGTCCCCACCTAACATTTGCCAACCTCTTCTCTTCCTCTACCTTCTGGTTGGTTTCCACATTTTTCTCCTTATATCTTTCATACTTCTCCCTACTTTTACACTGCAGCTATTACTCAAAGGCATTTCGTTTTCTTTTCCACCTTCATTTTCACTCCTTCATTCCATCACACGCTGCCCCTCCTCATGCCACCTCCAACAAACCTCTCTCCACACACATCACTTGCATGTCCCACAAAACATTTTTTCATCAACCCTCATTCCTCCCCTAACTCCCCAAATTCTCTATCTTTCACCCTGTCATATGCCACTCTCAAACTGTCCTGATATTCCCGAAGACTTGTGGTATTATTGAATATATAATGCAGTAAGCGACCCTAATAATTCTGGAGACTTTTTAAGAGTACTGCTTATTCTCTCTCTCTCTCTCTCTCTCTCTCTCTCTCTCTCTCTCTCTCTCTCTCTCTCTCTCTCTCTCTCTCTCTCTCTCTCTCTCTCTCTCTCTCTCTCTCTCTCTCTCTCTCTCTCTCTCTCTCTCTCTCTCTCTCTCTCTCTCTTGCCAAGGCGGCCTGTATGCTGGATGGGCATGCTGTGGACACTGAGCCCTCCCTCCGATGCCTACGTAACATCATCTACTCAGCTGGGTTTGCCATGACGGTCCAGCGCAGGGACACGGAGAGGGCCAACAGTGTGTCCATACAGCACCATGATCACTTCCTTCACAGTCGCTACAAGTATCGCAGACGCGGGTTAATGGTGCGGAAAAACAATGTAGTTAGTGCTCGGCTCAGAATGGGGTATCGGCCTTTATGGCAGGTCTCCCAGACTCTAGATATGCCACAGTACACCTCCTGTAAACTATGCGACCATCCTAATGCTAACACTCTTGACCACTATTGTCTTCAGTGCCCCACAGTGAGAGATGTTTTACCACGAGGTCAGAACTTAATACAGATCTGCTCATTTTTACTTAATGATGACAACCTTGATGTTATTCTTGCTCGTTATCCTCACTTTGGTGGCCATTAATTATATTGAATTATACATATATTTTCTGTATGTTGCTGTATAATTCTGTTTGTGCATTCTTCGTTTCTCTGAGCTTTACTTTTGCATATAATGTACTCTGTGCTGCCATACTGTGAGTTGTGTGTTAGTATGCAGCAATGTTTTATCAATATGTACACCTCCCTGTAAACCATGTTCAACTCTTGGTTTTGTATCCATTTGAAGCATTATTTGTATGAACTCATGTAATGTCTGACGCCTTGGCGCAATAAATTAATAAAATAAAATAAAATAATCTCTCTCTCTCTCTCTCTCTCTCTCTCTCTCTCTCTCTCTCTCTCTCTCTCTCTCTCTCTCTCTCTCTCTCTCTCTCTCTCTCTCCTCTCTCCTCTCTCTCTCTCTCTCTCTCTCTCTCTCTCTCGTTTATACGTGAAAGCCTATTTTTGC
>JAXCGZ010010371.1:5000-10000 GCA_037179515.1 Halocaridina rubra | reverse complement strand
GATTACCAAAACAGAGCATGTTTTCGAGTGACAGACCTCTCTTGCTCCTTTATCTATCGTTTAAGTCAATTATTCCCAGAAGATTTTTATGCACATATGTATACTATGGATGCTCAAATTTCTAGGAATTAGTTAACGACGTTGATATACACTCCCTCTCTACGCCCTGTCCAGCAAATTAATGATATTGTGAATTAATTTGCTTTTCCTTCAGCAAGGTGTCTATGTATATTTTCATTCTTTACTGGTGAGGGCTCATTAACCTCTAAGAAACTTCATCATAAAAGAATTAGGTTTGACATTGTGTGGTCAATAGTAAATGCTCTCAGTATCTCTTTTCTTATGATAACGATGACTAATGAATTAACATTTTTGAAATATAGTAATAAATAAATGAAGGTGACTATAATATATAAATAAACAATCATTACTTTCAACCCTTTAATGATATATGTGGGTATATCTGTGATGTTAACTTTTTTTCCTAATACTAAAATATAAGAACAAAAAGGAAAAAAAATGCAAAACTGTAGAGTGATATTACCTCAAATAGCATGCCGCCATTTTATAGTGCCTTCTATCATCCAAAATAGTTTATAAAAATACGATTCGACTCTAAAGCCTTTTTTCAGAGATGGCAAATTAACCATTCAACCATAAATATAAATGCAGTTCTTGTGCTGTTTCCCCTCACTTATCTAATAATCATAAAAGGTTCCTTATTCCTTTACATCACATAGCACTTATAACTTATTTAAACTCTGATGACAGATTAGGCTCTGTTGGCCAAACTCCCTGCCATTGACTTTACCCCTTCTTTCTGTTCTATGATTTTCAGTTTTCTTACTGACCTTTCTATATCAGAAGTTGTTGATGGCGCGACATCTAGCCTTATCTCTGTTACCAGTGGGGTTCCACAGGGCTCTGTTTTTTCACTTACTCTGTTCCTTCTCTTCATCAATGATCTACAATTTCCATCTTCCTCTCTTCTCCATGCCTTCGCTGATGATTCTACCCTTCACTTTTCCTCTGTCTTTTCTTCACAACCTTCATCTGCTACTCGTAATCAGTCTCGTATCACTCTTTCCTCTACTCTCAACTCTGATTTACAGCGAGTATCTGAGTGGGGTGTTCAAAATTATGTCAAATTCAATGCCTCCAAGACACAGTTTCTGGCTAGCTCTTTATCTTCTTCTCCTCCTAATAACCCTATTGTATTCGAAACTAACGAAATTTACTCTCATAATTCTATCAACATAATAGGAATCCATAGAGCCTCTAACTTGTCTTGGAGGAATCACATAATCCAAATTTCTAAATCTTCATCCAAAAATTGGGGGTTTTGTTTCGCTTTCGTCATTTCTTTGTCTCCTTACAGATACTTAAAATTTATAAAGCTCTTATCTGTCCCTCTTAGAATACTGCTCACACATCTGGGGTGCTTCTCCAAATACTTATTTCCTTGATAGGGTTGAATCTGAGGCAGTCAGACTCATTAATGATCCTTCTCTTACTTCTAATCTGGATTATCTCTCTCTTTATGGTAAGGTATCTTCCCTTTCTCTTTTCTATCGCTACTACTTCCATCGCTGCTCTGATGAGTTCATGAGTAGCATCCCTCCCCCACTGCCAAGGCCGCGTAACACTCGCCAAGTGGCCTCATCTCACAGGTGGTGTGTGAGAGGATTTGTAACTCGCGGATTGGTCGGTGCAGTGGCTGCTTCTTCCCATCTACCTCCAGACTCTGGAACTCTCTTCCTCCTTCTGTCTTCTCTAATTCTTTTGACTTCTCATCCTTCAAAAAGCAGATCTATCATCATCTCAGGGCCTAGTCCTCCATATCTCTGGGTCATCTGTACTTTGACTGTTTATTTTCTGTTTGTCGTTTTCCTTTGTGTGACCTTACCTCATCTCTGCCTTGTCCTTAACCTTTTTCTTCTCCTTCGTCTTGGTAATTTCTCGTGCCCGGGTCTTTATTGATAAGGGCAGTTTCTGCCTGTCTCGGTGTTACACTCATAAAAAAAAAGATTAAAAAGGGTGTCTTTGGAGATATGAAAGCTATGTACTGTATTATATTAGCTTGGCTTATTGTGTGAATAGGACTGTTGTAGTGATAATAGGTAATGTCGTATCCTAGATATTCATAACAAAAGACAAACCATACTCGAATGTAGGATGACAGAAGCATGTTCTTTTACTCAGTGTTGTTAATCTCTTCAAAATATAATGAAATCAGGATACATGCCTACACATAGGACAGTGACTGATAGGTAATTAGGAATAAACATATGACTCTCCGTGTCACTGATTGTGGCAATTGGCGAAATTAGACAACCAGTAGAATAACTAAGCTTAGTACCATACACATATATGAAATTCTTATTTGGGTCATGTTATAAGTGCCTGAGTCAGGTCGGATGCCTCACTGGTTGGATTCAAAGAGCATTTGTAGAGATCAAGATTAAAGAGGATTCTTAATTATTGTAGTTGTCGTTGGGGTATATTTGGAATTGTTGTAGCAAGTCAAAGTTAATATTGGAGGTGAAATTCTCTGAAATTAGTGTAGGGGGTTAAGGTTGTAGAAAGAGATGTCGTTTGTGCTGGCTGAGGTAGAAAGGAGTTATATTTACGTCTGATGTTAATCTATTATTTGCATCAATTGTAAATTATCATACAGTCATACATACAGTTACAAAAAGTTAAACATAAACCTTACCAGTTTCACCATATTTGTTTCTAATTTTATAATAGTTTTCTTCTTTGATTGGCAATTATAGTAAATCGGCAGAATGGACGGGGCCTAGATATGAATGAGCATAGGATATACATGTATACTTATGTCAAATCAAACAAAATGCAATATTGATTTTCTCATTTATTCGTTACCCAGACCACTCTGGCAGGAGAAAATTACTTGTGTAAAATAGTTCATACCTCAACACTCTGGTTTTAAAAACTTATGCAGTGCAGTTAAATAATAAATATATTAAACGGAATGTATATTAAATAAAAAATAGCTAATCATAAATATATATTCAGATAAGAAATATCCTGGAGGGAAAAATATATAAATAATAGACGTAAAAACAAATTTCTAAAGAAAACAATTTTCTTATTAATTTGAGAAGAAATCATGACAGCAATGAAAATTCGTGGAAAGAAAAAATATTTCCTTCTAAAACATCATTCTTTACCTCCCCATCCTCCCCCCCCCGCAAAAAATAGGAAAAAATGACATAACGCCATTCTCATGAAGTATGAAAAATTGTTGCCACTCTCTACGAAGGACAGAGAGTTAGTGTACAAGGCTTTTTTGTCTTTATTTTCATATCATATAATTATGTTCACTATTTCTTTAATCCTTTATATTTTTTTTTATTTTTTGCTTATTCATTTATTGATGCTTTCTGCCTGAAAACTCTAAATCAAATATGATTGGATTTGTAGAAGTCCACTGCTATTGTTGCGCTTACTGGGTCAGCTGAGTTGACAGGGATGACTACTGTAGGAATGAAAATATTATTTTCTTTACGCCTAATTTCTTGAACTTAAGAAATGTCTGTTGGTGTTTGTTTATTTAAGCTTGAATATAAGAATATCTGTACAACAGAGATTTTATGGTTTCAGTCCTATTTTAGACTCTGAAATGGAAGATTTTTTTGTATAAGGGTAAATATGATTCTTACACTGGTTAAGATCAATGCATACACACACACACACATACACATATATAAAGATCAAATAAACACATTTTTCTACGTAAAAAATGAAACATATTTTGTACCTGACCGAGACTCAGTATTCCAAGACACTTCCCTCTGTACAACCGATGGCATAAGAGAATAAAGAGACCTCTCAATTAAGTGCTGGTACTAGGGAATGATCATTATTTGATCACCGTAGATAGTTACATGGCAGAGAATTGAGTGAGGCTGGAAAGAGAGAGTAAAATGAACACTGACATTTTGCAGGGAGGATTCATTCCCTAGCTCCTTCATTTGGCCGAGAGGTTTCTTTCTTCCATTACACTCTCGCTGGTACAGTTGGTAGCATCCTGGTCTGGGGTTAATATATGTTTTATGTATATATAGATATATGCGCTTTTGTGTGTACTTGTGTGCGTACATACCGTGAAATTCTTCACAAAGTCAAAGCAAAGGTTTATCATTATTTATGTTCCTATTTGTATTACTTACTTCCTTTAGCACATATTGATTTTGTATTAGTATGTAAATGTGTGGTTGTATGCATGTGTGCGTGCTTGTATGTTTTTTGCTGTTAATAATAGGTTTATAATTTTTTTTATGGTTTCTCTTTCATAATCAAATCTAGAATTGGCTATGTTTTGAAAAGCATCTCCAATAAGAATAATATATGCAAAATTAGAGAGAGGCTTCAAACTTCATAAAAGGAAGATCCTATCACAATGATAATGTAGAAATCTTCTGGAAAAAAAGTTTCTGATCGAAGTTATTTTTTAGTGAATAAATTGGCTATATTTTGAATCAGATAATTTTTTGGGTGGATAAGTGAGAGATAGATAGATAGATAGATAGATAGATAGATAGATAGATAGATAGATAGATAGATAGATAGATAGATAGATAGATAGATAGATAGATAGATAGATAGATAGATAGATAGATAGATAGATAGATAGATAGATAGATAGATAGATAGATAGAGAGAGAGAGAGAGAGAGAGAGAGAGAGAGAGAGAGAGAGAGAGAGAGAGAGAGAGAGAGAGAGAGAGAGAGAGAGAGAGAGAGAGAGAGAGAGAGAGAGAGAGAGAGAGAGAGAGAGAGAGAGAGAGAGAGAGAGAGAGAGAGAGAGAGAGAGAAAACTTTATTTCCATTTCAATACAATGGGTATTCGTCAGCCAGGGCAAGCCCCAACCCCCCACTGTGGTGTCCAACCACAGTGGGGGAGAGAGAGAGAGAGGCTGAAATATATAATTTCTCTTATCTGGAAAGCTATTTTCCAATTATATATTCTGGTCTT
>JAXCGZ010010370.1:0-33852 GCA_037179515.1 Halocaridina rubra | reverse complement strand
AAAAAAACTGATAAACTAAAAAAAACTGGGGAGATTTGCGTGCAGGTGCTGGTTCCTCCCCTGTCTCTTCAGTTTCTGGATCTTCTTCGTCTCTTTCAAATACAGGAATCGGCTGCGCAACATTCTTGTTGTCATTTTTTTTAGCTTACACTCCCTTCTTTATGACCAATCTGAAATAATTGTGACAAACATTATCATAACTTAAACTTCAAAGTTTTATTTTATCTATTTAAGGCATTCTTTCAAAAAATTAATGCAAATACTGCTGCTAGAAAAAAAATAAATATTGATTCATAGATTCGCATCCTTTATCACTTAATATCTCCCTTGGCATTTTGAAAATCGAATAATTATCTCATTGGCAGAGTAGGGGACAAAAAAAAAATAATAATATAAGATCTGCATCTCGGCCATACCTGGGCAGGTGGAAATTTACTATGTTGACTCATAAAAATATCTCTTAATAGATATCGCATCATCTACATCACCTCCTGTTAAAACTATGTGCATATCAACAAATACGCCTTCTTCAGTTGTATATGGCTTGCATTAAGACATGAGTGATGCAGGGAAAGGGGCCTCC
Organism: Halocaridina rubra; assembly: GCA_037179515.1. Classification (NCBI taxonomy): domain Eukaryota; kingdom Metazoa; phylum Arthropoda; class Malacostraca; order Decapoda; family Atyidae; genus Halocaridina; species Halocaridina rubra. The sequence continues at coordinate 33,269 of JAXCGZ010010370.1, read as the reverse complement.
CAAACCCAGTCCCCATCCTGCCTTTTAACGAACTTCTTGCGATTCCATTCACAAGCATCCCTCCCATTATACCCCCGGTCAGTCATACTCATTCTCTCTCTCACTCATTCATACTCACAACTCACACTCTTTAAATATTTTCCCCAGTCACTCTGCTGTTTTTCCCACGCAGGTTCCCTTCCCCATCACTCTGAAGGAGTGTGTGCGTCAAATCGCAATCGGCTTGGTAGTCACTTAACTGTGTCAACGGTCCTAGGTCCTCTCTATATTCCCAATCAACAGTATGGTAGAGCGACACCCTAACCTCCCTATCACGGCACGTTTACTCTACTGAAAAATTGGGCAACAGTGACCATGATTCCATTAGATTTAACATAATTTTCAAGGAAACTATAAAGGAAAATAAGAATATTGTTCCAAACTTTAGAGCAGGAGATTTTGAGGGCTTAAAAACTAAATTATCTAATGAGGTATGGGAAGGGATTTCTGGGGTACAGATGTGGGTAGTTAATCCAGCAGGTCAGGTCGCAGGTAGCGGATTACCCCGAAATTTGAGTACCACATGCCAAGGATTATCACAAGATAAGATCAATACATTAAATTCTCTCACAGGAAAGAACAGCAGCCCGTCAGTTAATATAAATTTGGATGAGGAATATAACAATTTTGTCATGACTCTTAAGAATAGTCAGAGAGACTATATTCCCATGAAACATTGCAGATCAAGAAAAAATGACCCTAAATGGATGAACAATAGAATAAAGAATCTTATAGGTATTAAAAGAGGAATATACAGGAAACTAAAAAGAGGTGAAGAGCATGTGAGGCAGCAATATATACAGTTAAACAGGGAAGTTAAAAAGATAGTTAGAGAGTCGAAAAGAAAATACGAAGTTAGAATAGCAGGAGAAGCTAAAGAAAATCCTAACGGGTTTTATCAACATTATCAAACAAAATTTAAGGAAAAAGTCAGACCAATTGAAGTAGCTAATGGCCATATCACAGATGACGATAAAGTGATGTGTACATGTTTAAATGATTATTTCTTATCTGTATTTACAAATGAAAACTTGGAAAATATTCCGGAAGTAGAATCCATTTACAGAGACAGTCCCGATAAAATACATAGTTCAATAAATATTACGAGAGAGGAGGTAATAAAAGAAATAGATAAATTAAAGGCTCATAAATCTCCGGGACCTGATGGAATATATGCTAGAATATTAAAGGAATGCAAGGAAGAGCTTAGTTGTCCACTAACTGCATTATTTAATAATTCAATAAAATTAGGATCGGTACCCATGGAGTGGAAATTGGCAGATGTGTTACCAATATTTACAAAAGGAGAATGAGTTAAAAAGAATAATTATAAGCCGGTAAGTTTAACGTCAACAGTGGGTAAGATTCTAGAATCCATAATTGCAAATAAAATAAGGGCACATCTAGAATTACACAGACTGATAAAACTTTCACAACACGGGTTTCTTAAGGGTTTTTCGTGCCTTACAAACTTACTGTCTTTTTATTCAGAAGTTTACGAGGCAGTAGATTGTGGCAAAGAATATGATACAATATATCTAGATTTTAGCAAAGCTTTTGATAGAGTTCCTCACAAAAGATTAGTTAAAAAGCTGGAAGCTCATGGTATAGGAGGAGCTGTTCTCAGATGGATCAAACAATGGTTAAAAGACTGGAAACAGAGGGTTTGCATAAATGGAGAGAAATCAGAGTGGGGCTCGGTTACTAGCGGGGTACCACAAGGCTCGGTACTGGGTCCCCTATTATTCATTGTATATCTAAATGATCTGGATTTGGATATCAGTAGTAACCTAAGTAAATTCGCAGACGACACTAAAATAGGTAGAACTATAAATGGAAAAGAAGACATTCATGCTTTACAGGAAGATCTAAATAGATTATCTGAATGGTCGGACAAATGGCAAATGGAATTTAATGTTGAAAAATGTAAAGTAGTTAAAATGGGTACTATAAAAGACAATACTAGTTATAAGCTAAATAACCATGAAATCATGAGTTCTCAGTGTGAAAGGGATTTGGGAGTTCTTGTGAGTAGTAGTCTTAAGCCAAGAGAGCAATGCACAGCAGTCAGAAATAAAGCAAACAGAATTTTAGGATTTATCTCAAGAAGCGTTAGCAATAGGACGAAAAAAGTTATTTTGCAGCTCTATCTTGCATTAGTTAGGCCCCATTTAGATTATGCTGTGCAATTCTGGTCACCCTATTATAGAATGGAAATTGAATCCTTGGAGAGAGTGCAGCGAAAAATGACCAAGATGATACACAATATCAGAAATCTACCATATGAGGACAGATTAAAAAAACTTAATCTACATTCTCTAGAGAGGCGAAGAGTTAGGGGGGATATGATTGAAGTGTATAAATGGTTTAAAGGGATTAACAAGGGAGATATTAATAAAGTTTTAAAAATTCATGATCAAACCAGAACTCGTAATAATGGATTTAAGCTTGATAAATTTAGGATAGTAAATGCCAATACCTTAGACACCTTCAAATGTAGATTAGATAGACATATGACAGAGGTAGGGTGAGTATGAATAGGTTAGTGCTTATTAGAAAAATCATAAACAGAAAAATAGAATAAATAAGTAGAGTAGAATAGAATAGGTTAGACATGCTGAAAATACAATTCAAAAATGGAGCTGCCTCGTGTGTGCCAGTAGGCATGTTGCAGTGTCCTCTATTCTTATGTTCTTATGTTCTTTCCCTGCCTGCATAACATTTTAACAAACAGGAAAAAAACTCGTTATATCGAACAGCAAAAATCTTAATAACATCACAAAAATCTCTAATTCTTTAAAGGATAGGACTTACACATATTTTAACGGCAAAAAGTCAGTACAATTACTATTACTTCAAAATAGCGAATTTGAGAGATTGAACAGTCATTTCCACATTTCTTTCTTGGAAAATATTACACATGATAAAAGAAAAACCTTAAAAGCGGATTCAAGTTTATTTCTCAATATAATTCTTACGTGCATTTCGCAGTATATAAAAACTCTACAACTTATTTTGTATTTTTAAACACTGTCACTTTCGCAAATGTTACTCGGTAGAATTACTCAACTTTTACTTTAAGAAATTAATATAAAACTAATGTTACACATATATTAATGTTTTTCTCAATTAAAATCAATACCTTCGCTTGTTTAATGCTAAACTTAGGCAATAATAAAATAAATTGAACACCCTTTAATCGCAATTACTTCTAATATTGTTCTAATTATAACAAAAATCGAGTTTATTACTGCTTATAGCTATTGGTACAAATTATCTAGTTTAGTAATGGGTACAGAAATTCTACTTATACTAATTTACTAAAGCCATACTCCCTTTTATATACTGGGTGGAATAACTACAAAGTAAAATGGCAGAGCCCTTTGATCTCAATTTCTTTGAATAATAGTCCCATTACTCACTGCGTAAAATTACAAGTACTTAGCCATTTTGGGATGCTGCTTGAAGAACGTCATGGCTACCGGTACTGGAGGAGGGGGTTTTCCTTTCTTCTGGGCTCGTTGGTTTTCTCACTGACATCGTCCATATCTCTCGTAAAATCGCTGATTCACCATTTCAGGCATCTTCTTAGTTGAATTCAGCAACAAATAACACCTGGTAGGAGCGTTGTTTCTCAAAGTAACATTCACAGTGCACTGCACGGTGAAATACATGCATTGCACTGAATTTTTCTCCCAAGTTGACCACTCGGCTCTCCAGTTGACGTTTCTTAGCCTTCCTGAACGAAGTTTCAGCAACTTTCCTTCGGAGTGAAAAAGCATGGGACAAACTTACTGCGGGGTGCCTTGCCTATATGGGGACGAGGGTGAGGCGTGACTGGCTGTGCTTTCTCTATACTCTGAGAGTCGTCGGAGCCTGAGGCGTCGCCCTCGGCGTCGCCGTCAACGTCACCGTCGTCCACACTACCTCTCCTTGAGGGTACGGTCTTGCTTTTAGGCGTCTTGAAGTTTCTTCTAACTCGAGGATTTGACAAATCTTTTCTACCTCCGACATTGCTTCCAGAGATGCGTTCTTTTCTGCTTCTTGCATTTTTTCACTCTACGAGATGCACTGGCATTAATTTCTTCTTGTCTCTTCACGTTAATTTAGAGGTGGTATCGATCCCACCACTGCCACCAATGTTGTATTAGTGTTTCTCTTAATACTATTGTAGACTTGAAGTCGTAGAGTTATATCTCACCAGAATACCACCAATGTTATATTATTGTTCTTAATTATTTAAACTGGTAGCGTGCAAGGTGATAAAACTTATTCTACACCTCAAAGCTCCCTGTCCCCTTAAGATGAAGTCTAAGATCTTATTCGTGCGCCTGTCAAGTTCTTACTGAGACTCTCCAACTCTAAGTGCCTCTTACTTTCTTGTATGACCAAGATGGCTCGGCGTGGTAGGCTTGGACATCCTTGCAAATAGGCTTCCAGAGAAATGGGAGTGCCCTCCATTTTGTGTAGTGTTAGGGGTGTGGCTATAAGAAGTCCAATCGGATACAAGGAGGGCCTAAATGTGCATTTTCACAAGTGCATGTACATACATACATGTAAATATTGGTTTTCTGCTCTCGTAGGAATGAATTGAACTTTATGACGATTTTGACCTCTATCTGGCGCCTATGTGTTGGAGGCCTATGGGTTGAACTATATCTCATGTCATTTCTCTGTAAACACACATCCTGCCCAGGAAACCCCTACTGGGAAATATCAGTTACGCCACTTGACCCCCTGACACAACGTGGGCTATGTTACCGTTATACATTACTTCTATATGACAAGACTTACCATCACTCAAAGCTAGAAGAATGAGGGGGGATACGGTGACGGTTTTTATATTCCTTCATGGTTATGACAGAGTGGATAGGGATCGATATTTTGATATGGCTGGCACAAGAACTAGAGGTCATAGTTTGAAACCTCGTAAGAAAACTTCTTTCTAGAATCAGTGTTATTTATCATAAAGAAATATATTAAAATGAAAGAGAGAGAGAGAGAGAGAGAGAGAGAGAGAGAGAGAGAGAGAGAGAGAGAGAGAGAGAGAGAGAGAGAGAGAGAGAGAGAGAGAGAGAGAGCATGTCCAGTGTTATAACAGGGCTTTGTGTGATGTAAAGACACAAACAGACAATCTGTAAATGCGACAAGACTCAATACGAGAGTAAAGGAACGGGGTGTCATCACATTATAAAGAATTACTTGATAATATTACATACTCCTTATGTACAAGGACATGCAGAAAAATAACAAAAATAGATCAAGAACTTCACAAATGAAGTGGTTTTTAAGGAAAGGGGTATAAAATTATATAAAAAGTATTTATACTTAACATAAAAAAGTGGAAATATAAAAAAAAAAATAAAAAAAGATGCTTGCAAATGATTTCGCTCTGAATAATTAATAATTGTTAATTCAATAAATATTAACCCATAGTATATAGGACGAGTAATATAAAAAGAAAATACATAACCGTATGAAGATTATACATGTATAATAAACAAAGCGGTATCTTAGGCTATATTGGAACTTACCAGGTTCAATATTAATAGAATTAATTTGGAGCTACTAGTGAACGTGCCAGACCGGACTGAGGAGAAGGAGGCGTGTCGGATATCATTAAAACGAACACAGAGTTGATGATGAGTTCCGGCTGATGGCCTGAGCAAAACAAACATTTAGGGAGTATTTAAATAGTTAGTGAAAGTTTCCGATGACATTTTTTTTAATAACGTGAAATTAATTTTATTACGTATGTCAATAACATGGAATACGCAAGAGGAGGAATCCGATATCAAGAGAATAAAGTTGTTTTGAATAGTAGCTTGACGGCAAGTTTGTACTAAAGTAGTAGTAATAATTCTCTAAATAGTGGAATGTGCAAATACCATGTCACATTTTCATTTCTGAATATTTATCCTAAAAAGTTTTAATTTTAAGAGAATTCTGTCATTTCAATGTTTTCATCTATATGTCTTATAAAGTTAAGTCGATGTTGCAAAAGTTTATCACAGATTTGGATGACTGATTATACAAAAGAGAGTATGATGATGTCTATAGATCTGTTAGGATACTCTTCATCTGCAACTGAACTTCAACAACTGTTCATTTGTGCTTGTTAGACAAACAACGTTGAAGGTGGTCTCATATTTGAGACTTATTAAATTTTGATGCCATTCAGGAAAAGAAGAAAAACAAAGAAATTCATTCCAGGGTTTGTGATACTGGAAAGTTGCTTCTTTTCATCTATTCCGTGAGTTGCATCACCTTTGAACCGTTGCTGCAAAGGAATTATTAGTAAAATTAAATCAGATAAGAAATAACATATCGCATCCAGAAATACTGTCTTTGTAGAAGTCACTTATCAAGAGAAGGACTACATTACATATATATATATATATATATATATATATATATATATATATATATATATATATATATATATATATATATATATATATATATATATATATATATATATATATATATTTATATATATATATATATATATATATATATATATATATATATATATATATATATATATATATATATATATATATATATAAATATATATATATATATATATATATATATATATATATATATATATATATATATATATATATATATATATATATATATATATATATACATACATACATACATACATACATACATACATACATACATACATACATACATACATACATACATACATACATTCATACATACATATATATATATATATATATATATATATATATATATATATATATATATATATATATATATATATATATATATATATATATATATATATATATATATATATATATATATATATATATATATATATATATATATATACATATATATATATATATACATATATATATATATATATATATATATATATATATATATATATATATATATATATATATATATATATATATATATATATACATATATATATATATATATATATATATATATATATATATATATATATATATATATATATATATATATATATATATATATATATATATATATATATATATATATATATATATATATATATATATATATATATATATATAGATATATATATATATATATATATATATATATATATATATATATATATATATATATATATATATATATATATATATATATATATATATATATATATATATATATATATATATATATATATATATATATATATATATATATATATATATATATATATATATATATATCTATATATATATATATTCATATATATATATATATATATATATATATATATATATATATATATATATATATATATATATATATATATATATATATATATATATATATATATATATATATATATATATATATATATATATATGAATACAGAGGACCCAGAAATATGGAGGATTAGGCCCTGAGATGACAATAGATCAATTTTTAGAAGGATGATAGATCATAAGAATTAGAGAGCTCCAGAGTCTGGCGGTAGATGGGAAGAAGCAATCGCTGCACCGACCATTCCGCAAGCTACAAATCTACACATTATATATATATATATATATATATATATATATATATATATATATATATATATATATATATATATATATATATATATATATATATATATATATGTCGTGAAAAAGCTGAAACCATGACTGGAAACCCGAACCGAACTCGGAAATAAACCACGTGGGGATGGAGATCAAGGGTGAAATTGAAACTCACCCTTTATTTTCCTTGGGCAGGGTAAATGTTTATGGTTGGTGACAACAAGTTATATGGCTGGATCCATGGGCCTTGGCACCTGGGCGTCAAATGCTGCTGGAGATCAAAACGGGCAAAAGAATCAGCTATTCCCACGACCACAAAACACACAAACATTTGACACGTACGTATGTACATGCCCCTGGAGAAATACCCAGGACTGGGCGATTTGGACACTCTATTGCCCAATAGGCCTGTTGGAGTAGCACCACCCAAAAGAGGAAGAATTCCCTTTGGTTCTGGAAGCCTATTGGCTGATCTGTCAAAGCCAACACGCCCTGCTCTCTGGGTCCTTCAAGAACACCCGAGGCAACCAAACACAGAGAGCTTAGTTAGAACTTTCCCCGGGGCACGAATAAGATCTCAGACTCGATAGACATTAAAGGAAGGGGGCATTTAAACATCAGATACATTGCACTCTTGAATAAATTTAATGTAAAGTGATCCATCGCTTGTCCGTTCTAACCTTTCACTTTCCTGGTAAGTAAGTATTAAGTATTTAGACTATACGTCAGTGGTGGCAGCACGGTCCGATACACGCCGGAAAAAAGGAAAAAAAATATAAAAGAGATAATCTTTTATGCCAGTGGAAATCCGTGCGAAGAGAAAAAGAATGGCAAACGTAGAAGAACAATACTCCTCGGTGAAGGAAATGACGGAAGAGGACAAGACTCGCAGAATCCTTGAACTAGAGGAACAATTTTGACGCCTACAAACCAGTTCCAAAGCCGCACCGTCGAGGAGAAGAAAGTTGGTTGATGGCGACAGTGCCAACAGCGAAACCAACGCCTCAATCGCCAACGAACAGCCTGCCGCTCCGAACCGAGAGACGACGCAGGGAGCACAGCAGGCCATGCCCCCTCACCATGCCCATGTTGGAAAGGTGCCTTGAGTCAAAGACTGTCCTTTATTCTTTGACAGCGCAAATGTAAAAGGCCTTGAACACCCACCCATATTCCCTGCGGCCGATTTTCTAAATCATTTGGCTCTGCGAATGAGAAGCACCAAGTGGACCAACGGGTACTGCATAAACGAAGTGGTGCAAAGATGCACCGGATTTGCATCCGACACAGTGGGAGAAGACGAGTGGTCACAAATTAAAAATTGGGAAACTTTTAAGGAACGATTCCTAAAGTTCTTTATAGTGTGATGAAACGCTAATAAACAAAATTAAAAATTGTGCTCGAAGACGCGGAAAACAGTTGAATTGATATGTGAAGAGGATTGAATCCTTAACTAACACAGTGAGTGTGATCGCCGATAATCCGTATATGCGGCATAGTATTGTGCGGAGTGTTCTGCAGAACACCTTTCCGCCGAGGTGTCACTTCTTGCTGAAATCTACCATAGCGATTCCCGACATAGTTTAGCAACTGTTGAATTGGTTCAAGAGCCATCACGGACATGGTCTCTCGGAAGAAGAATTTGAACAGGAAAGGCTCCTAGATGTGACAGCAATCCCCGTCCCAGCGATGGCGAACGAACGAGGGCCGAGGTCCCGAGCCACGGAGAGAGAGAGAGATGTGGAAATTGTCACGGCCTGGGCCACCGATTGGAGCAGTGCGTGCAAACTTGAAGCACAGGCACGCTCTGTTTCAATTGCCTAGGGTTCGGACATCGGGCCGAGAGATTCCCCTCCGAGAGAATGGTACATGAATCATTGCTGTTTAGAAAAAAAAGCACCGCATCCCCGATGACCCTTTTTGGAGAACTTCCCGAACACTCAGCGGCGAGAAGCCGCTTCCCCTCCAGAACCAGAGATTGTGGACATCACCGGGTCAGCCCCTCAGCACAGCTAAGTACTTGTAATTTCTGTCTAATGAGTAATGGGATCTTATTAGTAAAAATATGCTGTTGGAGGACTCCGCCAATTTCCTTTGCTAGATACAGGCTCAGCCGTATCATTAATTGATCATAATACAATTGCAGAACCCATTACTAAATTAGATAGTTTAGTAGTAATAACTTCCGTGGGAGATAATACCCCAAATTTTGTTAAAGTTAAAGAGATAGTGAAACAAGTGATTGCATTTGAGGGGTGCCCCACGAAATTTAGAGGTGCCTTCCTTGTATTGCCTAGGTTAAGTATTGAACAGGCAAAAGTAATAATTGGATTCAAGGACATGGTAAAGATGGGAATAAATATTGTTAATAATTGAGGGAAAACTACCGTAACCGTAAACAAGACAGAAGTAGTTTCATGTTCTGCTCGTGCTTCAGTGTCTGCATACCTGTTGAAAGAAAAGAACGATAATTATATTGTAATGCATCGGGAAGAATTTATTGAGAGCGGTACTGCATGTGTCTTGGAAGCTAATACCTCGCAGATAGTCCCAAGCAGACAAGTCTTGTGCGCAGAATTTATCGGGTAAAATGCTGATTTTTTTCCTAGTAAATTTTTGATAATTCCCGACGGGTCGCGGAAATTAAGAATCATGTGTGTCAATATATCGCCGGTCCCATTAACTATTCCTTGAAGCACTAAAATTGCTGAATTCGACAAAGTGCGGCAGTGTTACAGTATTAATGTGCACCCTTATGCCGTTCGATATCAACACGAGCAATCATACCTCCACCTTTGTAAAACCCTACCGCACTCCCATTGTATGCAAGAGAAAATTAGAGGGAATGGTAGCTGATGTAGAGAAAAAGGGCATCATCAGATTATCTAAAAGCCCTTGGCATAGCCCCATTGTGGTAGTGAAAAAGAAAGATGAAGACCTTCGGCTGTTCGTAGATTTTCGCAAACTAAATTTGATTTCCGAAGGCGATAAATTCCCCCTCCCTATAATTGAAGATGTACTGTGTCACGTCAGTGGTGCTAAGTATTTTACCACTCTCGACCTTCTGGCGGGTTACCACCAGGTAGTCTTAGAAGAGAAGAGTAAAGCCAAGATCGTCTTTTCAGTGAATAATAAACTCAATGAGTAGAATCGTCTACCTTTTGGGTTAAAAAACGCCCCCAGTCATTTCAGCAGACTCATGACAGCAGTATTGCTGGGCCTCATTGGTAATGCCTTGCAAGTATATTTAGATGACTTAGTAATAATCGGAAAGACCTTTGCAGAACACGCTTGAAACCTTATTTTCGGTTTTAAAAGCTTTGAGGCAGAATAACCTTCATGTGAAATATTCTGAATGTTAGTTTTTCAAAGCGGAAGTAGAATATCTTGGCCACAAATTGTCGTCTGCTGCTGTGGCAGTTGCATGATAAAGTAAAAGCCATAGAAAATTTTGCGAAACCCAAAACTTGTAAAGTTGTTAGGTCTTTTCTCGGACTTTGCTCGCACTACCGTAAATTTATTGAGATATACTCGGACATTTCCAGGCCCCTAGATAGACTCCGAAATGCGCATCAGAATACCTGGACGCCTGAGCACGAGACCGCATTTGTAACTTTAAAGAGTGCCTTAATGTCTACTCAAGTACTCGCTTATCCTAAATTCGATCGAGAGTTCTATGTCACGTGTGACGCCTCCGACGTCGCGATCGGCAGAGTAGTATCGCAGATAGACAAAGAGAGAAGGGACCGCCCCATTGGTTTCACTTCACGAGTGCTTACAGACACTGAGCGGCGATATGAGGCAATCAAATGAGAGGCACTTGCCATCATGTTCGTGTTAGAAAAACATAAATGTTTCCTCCTCGAATATCCGGTGACTATTTTTAGTGATCATTTACCCTTGAAGTACGTGTATGCAAATCCACTAAATAATCAAAGACTTTCACGATGGCTGTTAAGACTTCTGCAGTTTGATATAAAGGGGCTTGAGTTTGTACCTGGAGAAAGAAATAAAGTTGCCGACGCCCTGAGCAGGGGAGTGCGGGAAGCCCCGCCCTAGCCATTATACGTTCAATGAAAAATGCAAGTCATATAACCGTGGACACGAACCGTCCTGTGACTACGGGGGCTGATCGTGATTCCACACACACACTCCTTCAGGGTGATGGGGAAAGAAACCCTCGCGAGGTAAATAAAAGAGTGAATGGGGGAAGTGTTGAAGAGAGAAGACAGGGTGAGAGGTGCGAGTATGAACGAGTGAGTGAGGGAACGAGTATGAATGAGCGTAGGGGGCATTTGTAGGTGGAATCGCAAGAAGCTCGTAAGGAAGCAAGACGGGAATAAGTTGTGGGGTGAGGTGAAGAAACTCTTGCAGGGAGTGACTGGCGAATCCCTTCTAAAATTTGATGCCGAATCAATTCATTCGTAATAGAAGAAGGAATACTTTTTGAAATTTATAAGCGAAAGAACGTAGAAGGGGGATACGCGGCAGTACTTCCCAGGGAGTTCCACGGTCATGCCCTCTTCTTGTGTCACACGAGTCCCGCGGCCGGCCATATGGGAATAGAGAAAACGTATTGGTTGCTGAGAACCCAGCTTTACTAGGAGGGGATGTATAAGGACATTGCAACGTATATTAAAAGATGTCATTTGTGTAACTGCTTCAAAAGGCCACGTAGTGCAGTCCCACCTCCCCAAATCTGGCCGAGATGTAGTTCTAAATGGGAAAGAGTTCATTGTGACTTGGTAGACCCCCTGCCCAGATCGTATGATGGCTACTTGTACATTTTCGTACTTACAAATGAATGGAGAAGATATACCTTCACGTAAGCGATGAAGGATAAGAGCGTGACCTCGGTAGCCATTGCCCTACACCAGTTCACGTTAGTATTTGGATTTCCCCGAGAAGTAATAACTGATAACGGGCGCGAATTCATGAACAAAGCTTTCTACAACATATGCAAACTAGCGCGAGTTGACCATGTAGCGATCCAGGCTTATAGACCGCAAGCTAATGGGCTAGTAGAGAGAATAAATGCCTCCATCATTACACTATTATGACAACTTGCTGCCACTGACCCCCAAGGATGGAATCTGAAACAAAAACAAGCGGAACAATCTCTTAATTTTGCATACCATAAGTCAATCAGTGACTCCCCTTATTTTCTTGTGTTTGGGGAAGACCCCAAGCTTCCTTGGGACACGTTTGCCCGGCAAAAGCTATTGTAAGTGTACGATATTGAGAGGCTTAGAATGTTTATTGTAAAAACTGCCAGAAGGGCATACAAACTTACGGCGGCCATCCTGAACAAACAAAAATAGAGGTACAAAGAGGCATGAAGCCAAAGTAGGTGATAGAGTCTACGTAAAAAATGTTAACTGCCAGCATAAAATGTCTCCCTTTTATTTAAGTCCATACCGAGTGTTAGAATTAACGCATGATAATATAAAACATAAAAACTTACACAGTGATAAAGTTTGCCACTATTATTCCAGCTTGGTCATAAAGAAGGAGTGTGAGCTGACAAGAAGCAACAACAAGAATGTCACACAGCCATTTCCCGTATTTGGAAGAGACGAAGTTGATCCAGAAGACAAAGAGACAGGGGAGGAAACGGCACCCGTCCGCACATCTCCCCACAAAAGCTAGCCATCCAAAGTCCAGAGGACAAACCTTGAGCAGTATTGGGGTAGGAAAAGAGAGTAATAAAAGGAGGATAATTAAACACCTAACCGATAGTAAGTATAGACAAACAGAAAAAAAATTATATGTAAAACTTCCCCCCTGTCTCCTGAGGTAATTCTGCCGTATAGTTACTCGATTGACGAGTTATTTTGAGTTCCTAGAAAAATATATATATATGTTATTTTTTATGCACGATTCCTTAAGAAAATTTGAGCCTCAAGCAAAAATCAATATTTAAATGCTGCAAATGGAATACTATTATTTTTTTCTAATTTTATTACTTCATGCACAGACTAAATTTTTTTTGTTTTAATTGAGAGGTGGACATAGCCCTCATGCAATAAACGTAATATTTTAAAGATAATTATTGTTTGCTATTGCTCGCTTTTGTGATATGTATTAGTACTCTCATATTAATTTAGTTTCTTTGAGCTTTTCAGAGGATGTATTTGAAGGAATATGTTCTCTCTTTTTCGAGTCATTTGGAGGACCGCACAGTATTTCAAGGCCACCCAGTTAACAACTTTGGAGTTCGGGGGAACATACTGAAATGGATACGGAGATATCTCTGCAACAGAACATCAAGTGTCCTTTTTAAAGGGTCGTATAGCTCCTATGAACGGTTTGAACTGGGTACTCCTCAGGGGGGTGTGCTAAGTCCTTTTCTATTCAATATCCTTATGCATCGTCTACTCTCCCTCCTTCCTGTCATCCCCGGTACTACAGTTACCTGCTATGCGGACGACATATGCATCCACACGACCTCAACTCACGACCTTCAGCACATGCTCCATGATTTTTATGTGTCTGCTACCTCCTGTGGCCTTATTATCTCCCCAGAAAAAAGCAGGATTTTTACTTCGCGCAACTGCAGAGCACTACCCGCATTCGCCATGGGTGGTAATGTCATCCCTCACTGCACACAGTACACGTATTTAGGTGCACCAGTCCGGATCACCCCAGCTATACCTGCACGTCAACGAATTCATCCCTTTGTGAAGAGCCTTCTTGACCGTTTGGAGCCCCGCTTTGCACCTGTCAAGTGGCTTGCCAACAATGCTGCAGGAGTCTCCATCCCAGTGGCGAGGACCCTCTACTTCCTACTACTTCGGTCAGTGGTTGACTATCTGTCTCCTGCCTTGTGTCAACTTCCTAGACCAGCTCTCGAGCCACTTGAAAAGTTCCAGAATCGAGTCATGAGATTTATCTTGGGATGTTCTCTCTCTATCCGTATTGTGAGTATGCAGTTGGAGCTCAACTTGCCCCCTCTTGTGGAGAGGATTTATGCCAATGTGTCCTATTTTACTGTTAAGTGTCTTCACTACCCCTTTCTTGCTCCGTACTTCTCTGCTGTCATGAGGACGTCCCTGGATCCAGACGCACCCAGGCTCCCACTTCGAGCAGGAGGTCATAACCTTATCAGGGTGGTGAGTGACATTCTCCGTGGCCTTGACATCGACCTGCCAGTGCAGGCGGCTGTCCCAGATTTACCACCCTGGCGTGTCCCCCTCCCTGCTGTCACATATACACCGACCTCGAAGGATGTCTATCCCCCCTTGCAGAGACAGTTAGCTCTGGAGACTATCGCTGATGTGTCCACGTCTGTCCCTGCAGCACACCACGTCTATGTTGATGGTTCTGTGCAAGCAGATGGGAGGGCGGCATGTGCTGTGTTTTCCCCCACCATGGAGCCGCCTGTGCCGGCTGATTCATGGATTGGCCGTAGACTACCCACCTCGTCGAGCTCCACCTACTGTGAACTGAATGCCATCTTGGATGCCGTGACTCTCCTTGTTCGACGACGAGTGAATGGGGTAATAATTTGTGACTCCCAATCGGCCCCACAAGCCCTATCCACGCCAAGACCCATCTGTGGCTGTGCTGTGGGAGATATACTATGTCGCCTCGGGGCTGCTCAGGATGCTTCTCTTGTTGTGTCATTTGTATGGACGCCCTCTCACATTGGGCTGACTGGCAACGACACAGCGGATCGTCTTGCCAAGGCGGCCTGTATGCTGGATGGGCATGCTGTGGATGCTGAGCCCTCCCTCCGATGCCTACGTAACTTCATCTACTCAGCTGGGTTTGCCATGACGGTCCAGCGCAGGGACACGGAGAGGGCCAACAGTGTGTCCATACAGCACCATGATCACTTTCTTCACAGTCACTACAAGTATTGCAGACGCGGGTTAATGGTGCGGAAAAGCAATGTAGTTAGTGCTCAGCTCAGAATGGGGTATCAGCCTTTATGGCAGGTCTCCCAGACTCTAGATATGCCACAGTACACCTCCTGTAAATTATGAGACCGTCCTAATGCTAACACTCTTGACCACTATTGTCTTCAGTGCCCCACAGTGAGAGATTTTTACCACGAGGTCAGAACTTAATACAGATCTGCTCATTTTTACTTAATGATGACAACCTTGATGTTATTCTTGCTCGCTATCCTCACTTTGGTGGCCATTAATTATATTGAATTATACATATATTTTCTGTATGTTGCTATTTAATTCTGTTTGTGTATTCTGTGTTTCTCTGAGCTTTACTTTTGTATATAATGTACTCTGTGCTGCCATACTGTGAGTTGCGTGTTAGTATGCAGCAATGTTTTATCAGTGTGTACACCTCCCTGTAAACTATGTTCTATTCTTGGTTTTGTATCAATTTGAAGCATTATTTGTATGAATTCATGTTATGTCTGACGCCTTGGCTCAATAAAATAATAAAATAAAATAAATAATAATCTCTCTCTCTCTCTCTCTTTTGCATCTTTCGCTCCTTCCGGACTGAAACATGCTATTTCTTTATTTTAACAGTGTTATAATTGTTGATTTTTTTTTTATTCTTTTAGCAAGTTTGCTAGGTGATAAATATTCTCATGTCTCATTTTGTTTGATAAATTCTTGCATGCTGGTATTGCATAAATATAGAAGAATTAAAGGAATAACAGTGAGAGTTCTTCTGCCACATACTGCAACTGTCTTGGAAAATAGCTAAGCTCACACTGACAAAATGGGCATCCAGAAGGTTGGTGTCTATTCATATATATATATATATATATATATATATATATATATATATATATATATATATATATATATATATATATATATATATATATATATATATATATATATTATCGTACGGCATTTCATAGATGCCTATAGCCTTGTACATCATTTCATAGAAGCTTAAAGCCGCTAGAGGGAAGAGTGTGCACTCAGAAACCCGCCACCACATGAAGGCTTACAGAGCCTGTGTCACTTTAGTCTGGAGTCAGCCTTTGCTGGAGGCAGAACTTATGTCCATAGATAGACACCTCCCCCTGAGGGGGCGGAAATAGTGAGTGACAGGAACTATAGGAATGGGAGCTTTGAGGCACAGTTTAGTTCAAGTTTTATCTAAATAAATTAATGTTAAATGAACAATGCCTCTCAATCACCCACCTCGCTACCTATAATACATGGATAATGTAAGAAAAACACTATCTGTCATTGGTGGCAGCTTAAGGATGCATCCAAGCCATTACTACAGTGAAGAGACAAGAAAAAAGAATAATGAATACAGAAGAAACAAATATGAAAAAGAATCTCTGGAAGAAATATTTGAGTGTTGAGAAACTTCTAGATGCTTACAAGCAGCGAGTCAGCGACGTCGAGGGAGAGAGCCTCAGCTCCGACAGTATCAAGTTACCAGAACCAGTCACTCCTCTCCCCCGTCTCCGTATTGGCAAGGTCCTCCGCAGAAAGTATTGTCCCATGCGGCCTCCATGTACACCACCGTCACAGTGCGCTGCACTGTGACATGGGGCTTTGAGAGAAAACACCCCTACAAGAAGTTATTTGTTGCCGGATTCAACCAAGAAGATGGTAATTCATCGTTTTACGAGAGAGATGGTAGACGTTGGCGAAAAATCAGCGAGTCAAGAAGTAAGAAGACCTTCCTCCTCCAGTGCCTGTAGCCGTGACGTCCTACAAACAGTATCCCAAAATAGCTAAGTACTTGTGATATGTATCCAGTGAGTAATGGGACAATTATTAAAAGAAATTGAGGTCAGTGGACTACGCCATTTTACTTGTAGTGAAGCTTTGACTCAGCCATCCCGTATCTAAAAGGGAGTATGACTTTGGTAGATTAATAAAAGTAAAATTTCTGTACCCATTACTAACATGGATAATTTGTACTAATAGCTATAAGCAATAATAAACTCCATTTTTGCAATAGTGTAAATAATATAATGAATAATTGTGTTTGAAGGATGTTCAATTTATCTTTCTTATTGCCTAAGTTAATTATTAAACAGGCAAATGTATTCATTTTAATTGAAAAAGATTTAATGTTCGTGTAATATAATTTTTATATTCATTTCTTAAAGCGAAAAGTGACAGTGTTTACTAGTAGAATAAAAGTAGTAGAGTTTTTATATACTCCAAAATGAGTGAACGAGTTCTAGTGAGAAATATCCTTACACCTACTTTTAAAGTTCTCTTTTTTTTTCCACGGGTGATATTTTTAGTGTAAAAAAGGTGGGAATGACCGATCATTCTTCTACCGTCGTTATTATAAAGTAATAGTAATTGCATTGATCTTTATATTGAACTACGAGTATGATGTATCCTTTGAAGAGTAAGAAAATTCAATGATGTTATTTAGACCTTTACTGTTTAATACAATGAGCTTTATTTTCATATTATGCAGGCGGGAAATAGTAGTCGAGTGACTTGTGCTGTTATAGGGGGGAGTTTGCATGTCGCCTTAATACACCCTAGTGGGGGGGATAGGGAGGACGTAGGACTGGTGACGTGGTCATGCGACCTCCGGGCCGAAAGCTGTTTCACACACACACTCCATCAGAGTGACGGGGGAGGGAAACCACGTGTGGTACATAGAGAAGTGAAGAAGGGAAGTATAAAGAGAGAAAGGGAATGCGAGTTTTGAAGTGATACAAGTGTGAGAGAGAATGAGGATGCCTGACCAGGGTATCATGGGATGGTTGCTCTCATGGGTGGAGCTGCGGGAAAGACCGTTAGGGAAGCAAGATGGGGATAGGGTATGCGAGGATTCTTTCCCTGCATCAACGTGCCTTTATGCAGGCCATATGCGAGTAGTTTTGATGGGGGATGAGGTAGATGTTGCAATGTATATTAAGAGATATTTTCGAGTTAATGTCACTTTCCACATACCCAACTATGGCTGAGATGCAAATTTTATTTTATTTTTGTTTTGTCCCCTACTCCGCCAACGAGATTATTATTCGATTTTCGAGAATTCCAAGAGAGATATTAAGTGATAAAGGACACGAATCTATGAATGATTCTTTATTTTTCTTTATAGCTGCAGTATATACATTAATTGTCCAAAATAATATGCTAAATAAGAAAAATAAAACTTTAAAGTTTTAGCCATGAGAATGTTTGTCACAATTATTTCAGCTTGGTCATGAAGAAGGGAGCGTAAACTCACAAGAAATGACAACAAGACTGTCACACAGTCGTTTCTTGTATTTGAAAGAGACGAAGTCGATCCCGACTCCAAAGAGACAGGGGAGGAACAGCGCCTACATGCAAAACTCCCAGCAAAAGCTAGTCATTTGAAGTCCAGAAGACAAATATTGAGCAGTATTTTTTTTGTGTAGAAAAAGGAAAGAGAGTAAAAAAGAAGTTAGTTAAGTACCTACCCGATTGTAAGTATGAAAAGGAGAAAAAATATATAACTCCCCCCTGTCTCCTGAGGTAATTCTGTTGAATAGTCACTCGAAAAATTTTAATTTGATTTAGTAGAAGAAAATATATATATATATATATATATATATATATATATATATATATATATATATATATATATATATATATATATATATATATATATATATATATATATACATATATATATATATATATATATATATAAATATATATATATATATATATATATATATATATATATATATATATATATATATATATATATATATATATATATATATATATATATATATATATATATATATATATATATATGTATATATATATATATATATATATATATATATATATATATATATATATATATATATATATATATATATATATATATATATATATATATATATATATATATATATATATATATATATATATATATATATATATATATATATATATATATATATATATATATATATATATATATATATATATATAATCATATATATATATATATATATATATATATATATATATATATATATATATATATATATATATATATATATATATATATATATATATATATATATATATATATATATATATATATATATATATATATATATATATATCAGTTTAGTTCCTGGGTTCATCCAGTGAGGACGTGCTTCCAGTAGCTCTAATCTTGACCAAACTTAGTACAATGGAGAGTGGTGGTGTTTTCTGTGCTGGTGGTGTTAGTGGTAGTGGTGTTGGTAGTTGTGTCGTTGTTGGTGCTGTTTGTGGCTGTGCTGGGGATTTGTCCTCGTCTGACGCAAGCAGACTCATTTTTAATTTAAGAAATGAGTTGGCCGCAGTCAGGCAGGAGGTCAGATCCTTAGCTGAGGAGAACAGGGATCTGAGAGGTAAAGTAGAGGTGTTAACCAGGAAGGGTCGATTGAATGATGAAGACGACTGGAAAGTTGTGAATAAGGGTTCAACGAAAATGGTTCTTAAGAAAAATGATACTTTTAGACTACAGGTTGCTAATTCATTTAGGTCACTTAGAGATGAATGTGACAGTGGCGGCAGCAATTCTTCAGGAACCATAGAGTCAGATAGGTGCACTAGCGATCGTAAAAATGGAAGTGGGAAAAGCTCTCAGGTCAAGAGCCTAGGTAAGTCTCCCAAGGTCGGAGTAACCCATCCTCCGGATAAGTCTCGTTCTTTGGTAATTGTAGGGGATTCACTATGCAGATATGTAGACAGGAAACTCAGGCATAGAGTTAGAGGAAAATATTTTTTCCCTGGAGCAGGTATGAAGAAGGTGGGTGAGTCAATAAATAGCTGGATTGAGAAAAAAGATGTTGTTTGTTTGATAGCTGGGGGAAATGACGTGCAGGATGGTAGAAGTGAAGAGCTGATTAGGTTGTATAGACAAGCCCTGGATAAGATTAGGAAAAGGGGTGCAGTTCCTGTGATGTGTGGTATTCTCCCTAGGCTTAGCCAAAGTTCAGAGTGGTGGTCTCGAGCTATAGGAGTAAATGCTAGGATGAAAGTCTTCTGTCGGGAGAATAATATAGGTTTTATAGACGGGTGGGATCACTTCACTAGTCGTAAGCATATGTATGCAAGGGATGGAGTGCATCTTTCTAATTCAGGTGTCTCGGTATTGGCTGGTATGATAGACAGAGAGGTAGGGGGGTTTTGTTAGACACAAATAATGAAATGATTAATACTTGTGCAGAGAAATTAGTCAGTAAGGGTTCAGTAAATAGTGGGTCAAATAACTGGGAGTCTAAGGATAAGAACCATTTGTTACATAGAACAAATATTAACAAAAAGAATAGCCACAAGAAGGGTGAAGCTAGAGAAAGTTTAAAAGTATATTATACAAATAGCCGTAGTTTAGGTAACAAGATAGAAGAACTGAGAGCCATAGTATGTAGTGAGAGACCGGATATAATATGCATTAGTGAAAGTTGGATTAAATTAGAAAGCAAACACCTTAAAGCTGAGTACATAATTACAGGATATAAACTTTATAATGCTGATCGTAGTGCAGATAAAAGAGGGGGAGGGGTAATTATGTATATTAAAGATAGCCTCAGAAGCTGCATTAAGTCTGGAATTAAGACAAATCTAAATTCAGAAACCTTATGGGTTGAAATTAAAAATAATATAGAAAGTGTAGTTGTAGGAGTAGTCTACAGACCACCTGATCTAGATAATATAGAGTCGCAAGTTATATACGATGAAATTTCTAAAGTGAGCAGGTCAAATAGAGTTTGCATTGTAGGCGATTTTAATTTTAGACATATTAACTGGGAAACCATAACAGGTGATAGTAGCTCTAAGGAGTTTTTGGAAGTAGTAGAAGACAATTTCCTTTCTCAGCATGTACATGAAGCAACACGGGGGGTGAATACACTAGATTTAGTTCTTAGTAATAGAGAGAATATGGTTACAAATTTAGAAGTTGGTGAAAAATTGGGCAACAGTGACCATGATTCCATTAGATTTAACATAATTTTCAAGGAAACTATAAAGGAAAATAAGAATATTGTTCCAAACTTTAGAGCAGGAGATTTTGAGGGCTTAAAAACTAAATTATCTAATGAGGTATGGGAAGGGATTTCTGGGGTACAGATGTGGGTAGTTAATCCAGCAGGTCAGGTCGCAGGTAGCGGATTACCCCGAAATTTGGGTACCACATGCCAAGGATTATCACAAGATAAGATCAATACATTAAATTCTCTCACAGGAAAGAACAGCAGCCCGTCAGTTAATATAAATTTGGATGAGGAATATAACAATTTTGTCATGACTCTTAAGAATAGTCAGAGAGACTATATTCCCATGAAACATTGCAGATCAAGAAAAAATGACCCTAAATGGATGAACAATAGAATAAAGAATCTTATAGGTATTAAAAGAGGAATATACAGGAAACTAAAAAGAGGTGAAGAGCAGGTGAGGCAGCAATATATACAGTTAAACAGGGAAGTTAAAAAGATACTTAGAGAGTCGAAAAGAAAATACGAAGTTCGAATAGCAGGAGAAGCTAAAGAAAATCCTAAAGGGTTTTATCAACATTATCAAACAAAATTTAAGGAAAAAGTCGGACCAATTGAAGTAGCCAATGGCCATATCACAGATGACGATAAAGTGATGTGTACATGTTTAAATGATTATTTCTTATCTGTATTTACAAATGAAAACTTGGAAAATATTCCGGAAGTAGAATCCATTTACCGAGACAGTCCCGATAATATACTTAGTTCAATAAATATTACGAGAGAGGAGGTAATAAAAGAAATAGATAAATTAAAGGCTCATAAATCTCCGGGACCTGATGGAATATACGCTAGAATATTAAAGGAATGCAAGGAAGAGCTTAGTTGTCCTCTAACTGCATTATTTAATAATTCAATAAAATTAGGATCGGTACCCATGGAGTGGAAATTGGCAGATGTGGTACCAATATTTAAAAAAGGAGAACGTGTTAAAAAGAATAATTATAGGCCGGTAAGTTTAACGTCAACAGTAGGTAAGATTCTAGAATCCATAATTGCAAATAAAATAAGGGCACATCTAGAATTACACAGACTGATAAAACTTTCACAACACGGGTTTCTTAAGGGTTTTTCGTGCCTTACAAACTTACTGTCTTTTTATTCAGAAGTTTACGAGGCAGTAGATTGTGGCAAAGAATATGATACAATATATCTAGATTTTAGCAAAGCTTTTGATAGAGTTCCTCACAAAAGATTAGTTAAAAAGCTGGAAGCTCATGGTATAGGAGGAGCTGTGCTCAGATGGATCAAACAATGGTTAAAAGACAGAAAACAGAGGGTTTGCATAAATGGAGAGAAATCAGAGTGGGGCTCGGTTACAAGCGGGGTACCACAAGGCTCGGTACTGGGTCCTCTATTATTCATCATATATCTAAATGATCTGGATTCGGATATCAGTAGTAACCTAAGTAAATTCTCAGACGACACTAAAATAGGTAGAACTATAAATGGAAAAGAAGACATTCATGCTTTACAGGAAGATCTAAATAGATTATCTGAATGGTCGGACAAATGGCAAATGGAATTTAATGTTGAAAAATGTAAAGTAGTTAAAATGGGTACTATAAAAGACAATACTAGTTATAAGCTAAATAACCATGAAATCATGAGTTCTCAGTGTGAAAGGGATTTGGGAGTTCTTGTGAGTAGTAGTCTTAAGCCAAGAGAGCAATGCACAGCAGTCAAAAATAAAGCAAACAGAACTTTAGGATTTATCTCAAGAAGCGTCAGCAATAGGACGGAAAAAGTTATTTTGCAGCTCTATCTTGCATTAGTTAGGCCCCATTTAGATTATGCTGTGCAATTCTGGTCACCCTATTATAGAATGGAAGTTGAATCCTTGGAGAGAGTGCAACGAAGAATGACCAAGATGATACACAATATCAGAAATCTACCATATGAGGACAGATTAAAAAAACTTAATCTACATTCTCTAGAGAGGCGAAGAGTTAGGGGGGATATGATTGAAGTGTATAAATGGTTTAAAGGGATTAACAAGGGAGATATTAATAAAGTTTTAAAAATCATGATCAAACCAGAACTCGTAATAATGGATTTAAGCTTGATAAATTTAGGTTCAGAAGGGAAATTGGTAAAAATTGGTTTGGTAATAGAGTAGCTGATGCATGGAACAAGCTTCCTAGTATGATAGTAAATGCCAATACCTTAGACACCTTCAAATGTAGATTAGATAAACATATGACAGAGGTAGGGTGGGTATGAATAGGTTAGTGCTTATTAGAAAAATCATAAAAAGAAAAACAGAATATATATAAGAACATAAGAACATAAGAATAGAGGAAACTGCAACATGCCTACTGGCACACACGAGGCAGCTCCATTTTTGAATTGTATTTTCAACATGTCTAACCTATTCTATTCTACTCTACTTATTTATTCTGTTTTTCTTTTTATGATTTTTCTAATAAGCACTAACCTATTCATACCCACCCTACCTCTGTCATATGTCTATCTAATCTACATTTGAAGGTGTCTAAGGTATTGGCATTTACTATCCTACTAGGAAGCTTGTTCCATGCATCAGCTACTCTATTACCAAACCAATTTTTACCAATTTCCCTTCTGAACCTAAATTTATCAAGCTTAAATCCATTATTACGAGTTCTGGTTTGATCATGAATTTTTAAAACTTTATTAATATCTCCCTTGTTAATCCCTTTAAACCATTTATACACTTCAATCATATCCCCCCTAACTCTTCGCCTCTCTAGAGAATGTAGATTAAGTTTTTTTAATCTGTCCTCATATGGTAGATTTCTGATATTGTGTATCATCTTGGTCATTCTTCGTTGCACTCTCTCCAAGGATTCAATTTCCATTCTATAATAGGGTGACCAGAATTGTACAGCATAATCTAAATGGGGCCTAACTAATGCAAGATAGAGCTGCAAAATAACTTTTTCCGTCCTATTGCTGACGCTTCTTGAGATAAATCCTAAAATTCTGTTTGCTTTATTTCTGACTGCTGTGCATTGCTCTCTTGGCTTAAGACTACTACTCACAAGAACTCCCAAATCCCTTTCACACTGAGAACTCATGATTTCATGGTTATTTAGCTTATAACTAGTATTGTCTTTTATAGTACCCATTTTAACTACTTTACATTTTTCAACATTAAATTCCATTTGCCATTTGTCCGACCATTCAGATAATCTATTTAGATCTTCCTGTAAAGCATGAATGTCTTCTTTTCCATTTATAGTTCTACCTATTTTAGTGTCGTCTGCGAATTTACTTAGGTTACTACTGATATCCGAATCCAGATCATTTAGATATACGATGAATAATAGAGGACCCAGTACCGAGCCTTGTGGTACCCCGCTTGTAACCGAGCCCCACTCTGATTTCTCTCCATTTATGCAAACCCTCTGTTTTCTGTCTTTTAACCATTGTTTGATCCATCTGAGCACAGCTCCTCCTATACCATGAGCTTCCAGCTTTTTAACTAATCTTTTGTGAGGAACTCTATCAAAAGCTTTGCTAAAATCTAGATATATTGTATCATATTCTTTGCCACAATCTACTGCCTCGTAACCTTCTGAATAAAAAGACAGTAAGTTTGTAAGGCACTAAAAACCCTTAAGAAACCCGTGTTGTGAAAGTTTTATCAGTCTGTGTAATTCTAGATGTGCCCTTATTTTATTTGCAATTATGGATTCTAGAATCTTACCCACTGTTGACGTTAAACTTACCGGCCTATAATTGTTCTTTTTAACACCTTCTCCTTTTTTAAATATTGGTACCACATCTGCCAATTTCCACTCCATGGGTACCGATCCTAATTTTATTGAATTATTAAATAATGCAGTTAGAGGACAACTAAGCTCTTCCTTGCATTCCTTTAATATTCTAGCATATATTCCATCAGGTCCCGGAGATTTATGAGCCTTTAATTTATCTATTTCTTTTATTACCTCCTCTCTCGTAATATTTATTGAACTAAGTATATTATCGGGACTGTCTCTGTAAATGGATTCTACTTCCGGAATATTTTCCAAGTTTTCATTTGTAAATACAGATAAGAAATAATCATTTAAACATGTACACATCACTTTATCGTCATCTGTGATATGGCCATTGGCTACTTCAATTGGTCCGACTTTTTCCTTAAATTTTGTTTGATAATGTTGATAAAACCCTTTAGGATTTTCTTTAGCTTCTCCTGCTATTCGAACTTCGTATTTTCTTTTCGACTCTCTAACTATCTTTTTAACTTCCCTGTTTAACTGTATATATTGCTGCCTCACCTGCTCTTCACCTCTTTTTAGTTTCCTGTATATTCCTCTTTTAATACCTATAAGATTCTTTATTCTATTGTTCATCCATTTAGGGTCATTTTTTCTTGATCTGCAATGTTTCATGGGAATATAGTCTCTCTGACTATTCTTAAGAGTCATGACAAAATTGTTATATTCTTCATCCAAATTTATATTAACTGACGGGCTGCTGTTCTTTCCTGTGAGAGAATTTAATGTATTGATCTTATCTTGTGATAATCCTTGGCATGTGGTACCCAAATTTCGGGGTAATCCGCTACCTGCGACCTGACCTGCTGGATTAACTACCCACATCTGTACCCCAGAAATCCCTTCCCATACCTCATTAGATAATTTAGTTTTTAAGCCCTCAAAATCTCCTGCTCTAAAGTTTGGAACAATATTCTTATTTTCCTTTATAGTTTCCTTGAAAATTATGTTAAATCTAATGGAATCATGGTCACTGTTGCCCAATTTTTCACCAACTTCTAAATTTGTAACCATATTCTCTCTATTACTAAGAACTAAATCTAGTGTATTCACCCCCCGTGTTGCTTCATGTACATGCTGAGAAAGGAAATTGTCTTCTACTACTTCCAAAAACTCCTTAGAGCTACTATCACCTGTTATGGTTTCCCAGTTAATATGTCTAAAATTAAAATCGCCTACAATGCAAACTCTATTTGACCTGCTCACTTTAGAAATTTCATCGTATATAACTTGCGACTCTATATTATCTAGATCAGGTGGTCTGTAGACTACTCCTACAACTAGACTTTCTATATTATTTTTAATTTCAACCCATAAGGTTTCTGAATTTAGATTTGTCTTAATTCCAGAATTAATGCAGCTTCTGAGGCTATCTTTAATATACATAATTACCCCTCCCCCTCTTTTATCTGCACTACGATCAGCATTATAAAGTTTATATCCTGTAATTATGTACTCAGCTTTAAGGTGTTTGCTTTCTAATTTAATCCAACTTTCACTAATGCATATTATATCCGGTCTCTCACTACATACTATGGCTCTCAGTTCTTCTATCTTGTTACCTAAACTACGGCTATTTGTATAATATACTTTTAAACTTTCTCTAGCTTCACCCTTCTTGTGGCTATTCTTTTTGTTAATATTTGTTCTATGTAACAAATGGTTCTTATCCTTAGACTCCCAGTTATTTGACCCACTATTTACTGAACCCTTACTGACTAATTTCTCTGCACAAGTATTAATCATTTCATTATTTGTGTCTAACAAAACCCCCCTACCTCTCTGTCTATCATACCAGCCAATACCGAGACACCTGAATTAGAAAGATGCACTCCATCCCTTGCATACATATGCTTACGACTAGTGAAGTGATCCCACCCGTCTATAAAACCTATATTATTCTCCCGACAGAAGACTTTCATCCTAGCATTTACTCCTATAGCTCGAGACCACCACTCTGAACTTTGGCTAAGCCTAGGGAGAATACCACACATCACAGGAACTGCACCCCTTTTCCTAATCTTATCCAGGGCTTGTCTATACAACCTAATCAGCTCTTCACTTCTACCATCCTGCACGTCACTTCCCCCAGCTATCAAACAAACAACATCTTTTTTCTCAATCCAGCTATTTATTGACTCACCCACCTTCTTCATACCTGCTCCAGGGAAAAAATATTTTCCTCTAACTCTATGCCTGAGTTTCCTGTCTACATATCTGCATAGTGAATCCCCTACAATTACCAAAGAACGAGACTTATCCGGAGGATGGGTTACTCCGACCTTGGGAGACTTACCTAGGCTCTTGACCTGAGAGCTTTTCCCACTTCCATTTTTACGATCGCTAGTACACCTATCTGACTCTATGGTTCCTGAAGAATTGCTGCCGCCACTGTCACATTCATCTCTAAGTGACCTAAATGAATTAGCAACCTGTAGTCTAAAAGTATCATTTTTCTTAAGAACCATTTTCGTTGAACCCTTATTCACAACTTTCCAGTCGTCTTCATTATTCAATCGACCCTTCCTGGTTAACACCTCTACTTTACCTCTCAGATCCCTGTTCTCCTCAGCTAAGGATCTGACCTCCTGCCTGACTGCGGCCAACTCATTTCTTAAATTAAAAATGAGTTTGCTTGCGTCAGACGAGGACAAATCCCCAGCACAGCCACAAACAGCACCAACAACGACACAACTACCAACACCACTACCACTAACACCACCAGCACAAAGAACACCACCACTCTCCATTGTACTAAGTTTGGTCAAGATTAGAGCTACTGGAAGCACGTCCTCACTGGATGAACCACATATATATATATATATATATATATATATATATATATATATATATATATATATATATATATATATATATATATATATATATATATATATATATATATATATATATATATGTGATTATATATATATATATATATATATATATATATATATATATATATATATATATATATATATATATATATATATATATATATATATATATATATATATATATATATATATATATATATATATATATGAAGCAAAAAAAGGCCCATAAATAAAACACAAAAAGAAGCGAAGATGTACTATATATTACGACTGGACTCCAGTCCTCTTCAGGTACATTTTTTTTTTTTTGTACCTGAAGAGGACTGGAGTCCAGTCGTAATATATAGTACATCTTCGCTTCTTTTTGTGTTTTATTTATGGGTCTTTTTTTGCATCATATTGTGCTGTGATATAACAGTTTATTTTGCATATATATATATATATATATATATATATATATATATATATATATATATATATATATATATATATATATATATATATATATATATATATATATATATATATATATATATATATATATATATATATATATATATATATATATATATATATATATATATATATATATATATATATATATATATATATATATATATATATATATATATATATATATATATATATATATATATATATATATATATATATATATATATATATTATTTTTCATGTACAAATTCTTAAGATATTATTAAACTTCGTGCGCGCGCGTGGATTTTATGGGGTGCCTAATTTAGCTGTTTTCAGAGGTGCCCATAGGCTCCTAATATATGTTTTCCCTTTGTGTGTGTGTTTTTTTTTAAATATGTTCCTTGTGAGTACAGTTGAATGTATGTGAGGGTAATTGTAACTTAGATATCTTACCAGTAGTAGGATGGCCCATGGCAACAGCCGCCCTTTGCGATACTACACCTGAAGGATATTTAAACTTGAACAGGACTGTCCAGGACAGTTCGATGTTAAGTCTTCCTTCAGTTACGGTTATTTGCTATTCCTACATCAACACTGAATATTCTTGGATATTCATTACATACCTATTATTATCCCTTCACTTCTGACAAGTCATTACACTCTTTATCTCTGTTACTTTTTACTTAGTGTATTCTTCGTGCCCGGGCTCGGTGGGGGCTGTTTTATTTTATTTTATTTTTTGGCCCGTCCTGGTGTCACAATCATAAAAAAAAACCTTAAGCAAAATTCATTCTTTAATGTTGCAAATGAAATATTATTTTTAATTTTATTACTGCATACACAGAGACAAACTTTTTATATTTTTTTTCAGATACACGTTTTTTCTATATATTTTTTTACGATGAAAAAATCTTAATATCTTTATCCCTTTGATATATTATAATTAAAGTGTTTGAAAAAGCTTATCTAGAGATAATTAATTTTAATTATTATCATTGTCTTGATATTTATAATTACAATTGAGCTAAGATAACCGTAATTTTGTTGATAGTAGTAGAGATAAATGAATAAAAATAAGAAAATTCTCTTTAGTTATCAGCTTTAGTGTAAAATATTGTTAATTTACAATTCTTGTTAAGCATCAAAGAGTTTAATATTTTATTAAAAAGCCCATATGAATGTATTGTTTTCTTTCAATTTTATCACAGGTATGTTGGCTTATAGTGAGTGTGTGCTTCAACTAAGCCCTCTGATGTATAGAAAGAGAAAAGATTGCCATAATAGACAAGGATCTGTATGCTTATTTCACTAACTTAAATTGCAATGTTAAACAGAAAAAGAATGGATATGTATCTTCATTTGTACACTAAGTCATTTTGTTTTATTCTTTTTTAGACCTTAGAAAATGGTTGCAGTTGCGCTTTGTCCCCTTGTATAGTTAGGCAGGAAGTCGTCATAAAAAAAGGCCCTATAAGTGAAAAATATGCGGTTTTTTTTTATTAAGAATATTTTTTTTCGCTCTTTCTCTCTCTCTCTCTCTCTCTCTCTCTCTCTCTCTCTCTCTATCTCTCTCTCTCTCTCTCTCTCTCTCTATCTATCTATCTATCTCTCTCTCTCTCTCTCTCTCTCTCTCTCTCTCTCTCTCTCTCTCTCTCTCTCTCTCTCTCTCTCTCTCTCTCTCTCTCTCTCTTCTGGGTACCACATGCCAAGGATTATCACAAGATAAGATCAATACATTAAATTCTCTCACAGGAACGAACAGCAGCCCGTCAGTTAATATAAATTTGGATGAGGAATATAACAATTTTGTCATGACTCTTAAGAATAGTCAGAGAGACTATATTCCCATGAAACATTGCAGATCAAGAAAAAATGACCCTAAATGGATGAACAATAGAATAAAGAATCTTATAGGTATTAAAAGAGGAATATACAGGAAACTAAAAAGAGGTGAAGAGCAGGTGAGGCAGCAATATATACAGTTAAACAGGGAAGTTAAAAAGATAGTTAGAGAGTCGAAAAGAAAATACGAAGTTCGAATAGCAGGAGAAGCTAAAGAAAATCCTAAAGGGTTTTATCAACATTATCAAACAAAATTTAAGGAAAAAGTCGGACCAATTGAAGTAGCCAATGGCCATATCACAGATGACGATAAAGTGATGTGTACATGTTTAAATGATTATTTCTTATCTGTATTTACAAATGAAAACTTGGAAAATATTCCGGAGGTAGAATCCATTTACAGAGACAGTCCCGATAATATACTTAGTTCAATAAATATTACGAGAGAGGAGGTAATAAAAGAAATAGATAAATTAAAGGCTCATAAATCTCCGGGACCTGATGGAATATATGCTAGAATATTAAAGGAATGCAAGGAAGAGCTTAGTTGTCCTCTAACTGCATTATTTAATAATTCATTAAAATTAGGATCGGTACCCATGGAGTGGAAATTGGCAGATGTGGTACCAATATTTAAAAAAGGAGAACGTGTTAAAAAGAATAATTATAGGCCGGTAAGTTTAACGTCAACAGTGGGTAAGATTCTAGAATCCATAATTGCAAATAAAATAAGGGCACATCTAGAATTACACAGACTGATAAAACTTTCACAACATGGGTTTCTTAAGGGTTTTTCATGCCTTACAAACTTACTGTCTTTTTATTCAGAAGTTTACGAGGCAGTAGATTGTGGCAAAGAATATGATACAATATATCTAGATTTTAGCAAAGCTTTTGATAGAGTTCCTCACATAAGATTAGTTAAAAAGCTGGAAGCTCATGGTATAGGAGGAGCTGTGCTCAGATGGATCAAACAATGGTTAAAAGACAGAAAACAGAGGGTTTGCATAAATGGAGAGAAATCAGAGTGGGGCTCGGTTACAAGCGGGGTACCACAAGGCTCGGTACTGGGTCCTCTATTATTCATCGTATATCTAAATGATCTGGATTCGGATATCAGTAGTAACCTAAGTAAATTGCAGACGACACTAAAATAGGTAGAACTATAAATGGAAAAGAAGACATTCATGCTTTACAGGAAGATCTAAATAGATTATCTGAATGGTCGGACAAATGGCAAATGGAATTTAATGTTGAAAAATGTAAAGTAGTTAAAATGGGTACTATAAAAGACAATACTAGTTATAAGCTAAATAACCATGAAATCATGAGTTCTCGGTGTGAAAGGGATTTGGGAGTTCTTGTGAGTAGTAGTCTTAAGCCAAGAGAGCAATGCACAGCAGTCAGAAATAAAGCAAACAGAATTTTAGGATTTATCTCAAGAAGCGTCAGCAATAGGACGGAAAAAGTTATTTTGCAGCTCTATCTTGCATTAGTTAGGCCCCATTTAGATTATGCTGTGCAATTCTGGTCACCCTATTATAGAATGGAAATTGAATCCTTGGAGAGAGTGCAACGAAGAATGACCAAGATGATACACAATATCAGAAATCTACCATATGAGGACAGATTAAAAAAACTTAATCTACATTCTCTAGAGAGGCGAAGAGTTAGGGGGGATATGATTGAAGTGTATAAATGGTTTAAAGGGATTAACAAGGGAGATATTAATAAAGTTTTAAAAATTCATGATCAAACCAGAACTCGTAATAATGGATTTAAGCTTGATGAATTTAGGTTCAGAAGGGAAATTGGTAAAAATTGGTTTGGTAATAGAGTAGCTGATGCATGGAACAAGCTTCCTAGTAGGATAGTAAATGCCAATACCTTAGACACCTTCAAATGTAGATTAGATAGACATATGACAGAGGTAGGGTGGGTATGAATAGGTTAGTGCTTATTAGAAAAATCATAAAAAGAAAAACAGAATAAATAAGTAGAGTAGAATAGAATAGGTTAGACATGCTGAAAATACAATTCAAAAATGGAGCTGCCTCGTGTGTGCCAGTAGGCATGTTGCAGTGTCCTCTATTCTTATGTTCTTATGTTCTTATGTTCTCTCTCTCTCTCTCTCTCGTCTTTTACCCTTTACATACTGAACCCAGTTATTTCTTTATGTTGATAAAATATTACAATCATTGATTTTTTTTATTCTTTTGCAAATTTGCTAGATGATAAATATGCCCAAGTTTTTATAACAGTTGATAAGTTTTTGCATGCTGAGATTGCCTAAATACTTATGACATAAGTTGAACTGACTATTATATGAGTTTTTCTGCCATATTGCAACTGTTTTGGAAAATAGATAAAGCTCCCACTGACAAATTGGACAACCAGAAGTTGATGACTATACTCATATATTTATATATATATATATATATATATATATATATATATATATATATATATATATATATATATATATATATATATATATATATATATATATATATATATATATATATATATATATATATATATATATATATATATATATATATATATATATATATATATATATATATATATATATATATATATTTATATATATATATATATATATATATATATATATATATATATATATATATATATATATATATATATATATATATATATATATATATATATATATATATATATATATATATATATATCAGTTTAGTTCCTGGGTTCATCCAGTGAGGACGTGCTTCCAGTAGCTCTAATCTTGACCAAACTTAGTACAATGGAGAGTGGTGGTGTTCTTTGTGCTGGT